>JBBPBX010016218.1:10133-30284 GCA_038048925.1 Garcialebias charrua
TCCTTCCATGAGCTCAAGAGCTGTGCCATCGCCCAAATCGGAGAGGGAAAACAGTTTCTCGGCGCGCTCCGCGTCTGAGAGCGTGTAACGCTGCAGAAGGAGCTCCTTGAGGGCGTCGTATTTTCCTTGTGCAGGAGGGTCTTCGAGCAGGCTCATTACCCGCTGGGTGGACAATGGGTCCAGTGAAGCGACCACATGGTGGTATTTGGTGTCGTCTGCAGAGATCCCGCGAAGAGCGAACTGTGATTCGACGTGGGCGAACCACGACCGAGGTGCGTGCAGCCAGAAGTCCGGGATTTTAACGGCCACCGCAAAAGCGAGCGGGGCCGCCGGTGGGGGTTCCACAACCGCGGACAGCTGAGGAGAGCTGGCTGGACCTTCAGATGTCGTCATATTCAGTTCACGTAGGTCACCAGTGTAGGAGGTGGTGAAGAGACGACACAGGAGACGGGATGTAGTTCTTCACTTTTAATCAACTCCTACTCAACTGGCGGGAAAACCACCCAACACCGCCTTATATACCAACACAACATCCGGTCCTCTGGACCTTTCACAATAAAAGCATCCTGTAACACATTCGGTCCACTGGGTGTGAGTAGAGCCCCCTAGTGGTCCACCACAGTGGCATAGTTAAATCCGTTTAAGTCTTCAACTAACATTAATCAAACCGCTTTTGGCTGGGAGTGTTCAGAAAACAATACCAACTTCAACAACAACAAGAGTAGTAACTAAGCAACCAGAAAACAATGTTTTACTGCTTCAAACCACTCTGTTGTCAGATTACAAACGGGTGTTCTGTCCAGTTTGCCTGTCTCTCGGGCTAGGTTTTTTATATACATATCCATACAACATATCCTGTTGGGTCTCATAACGACCAAATCGTAAACATTTGAGAAGTGATCCAGTTTGCATATAAAATCTTGGCCAACCAAAAATGGGAATGAGTCAAATTTAGACACATATACCGGGTGGCATAGTGACATTTTGCCAATCCGCATGTGAACCATGGCTATAGCTGTCAGGGTTGTTCCCGTCTCTGCGAGGCCCTGCAGTTCAATAGCACTTTTCACGAAGGGTATTTGCCTGTTAACACCGTTAGCGGCGGTCCTTAGCTCCTCAAACAGTTTGGCTGACATAATAGATACGTCTGCATTGCAATCCAGGAGTGCTTCTCGCGCGAGGACCCCTTCCAGTGTGATTGGCAGGTAAGCTTTCTTAGCCACCCCCCTTTTGATGAACTTACACTGAAACCGTTTAGGTTCATGCACACGTTTCTGTTTACGTGTACCTCTGTCTGTGTAACCTTGGATCGTAAGGGAACCATTATATTCCACACTACAGTCAGGTGCGTCTCCTCATCCCAACTCTGCACCTTGCTCCGTGTCGCAATATGTGTCCTATAGCTACCCATGACCTCACATAAGGGCCTGGATTGAACTTGGTCAAAGGAGGTCCAACAATATTGAGAAAGAGCAGGTCAGAGATGGTGTTAGTGTGCAAAGAAGCTTGGTTTGGGGTGCAGATAAGATTAATCTGGGAAAATCCCCATTCACATTTTGCTCTTGATAAGGGGTTGGTATTCACAGCTGTAAACAACTGTTTTAGTCAATCACATATTTTCCTCCTGATTCTACGTACTATCTGTGGGCACAAATCACTGTGCCGGGACAGAAGCGCAGACAGAGGGACTTGACTTTAGTATGCCTGCATCATCAGGCCAGTACTGTGGAAAATACACCAACATCTCTGTTGAGTTCCAGATACCTGAAGGTGCCATATTGATCTGTTCAAACAATTATAGTATCCACAATATTCCTACGCCCCATGATGCCTTGCGCGAATTATGGGAACGACTTCCGCCTGAAGTGAGAGCAGCAGTTAAAGCCCAGTCTACTGGCTGTATTTTTCACTTTTGTTTTTTTGTTTTGTTTATTTCTAATTAATTGCAATGGTTACTTCGTGTTGGGTTAGTGGGTGTTGCTGTCGGGTAGACGTTTGTTCAAAGCGCAGTTTTCACTTCATCCCAAAAATAAGTAAACGTGAAGGATTTATCTCCATCGGAGGAGCTGACAGCTGCACCTCCTCTGCCTGATCTGCTCCCGAAGACGTCGTGTTCAGATCACGTTTTCTCCGGTAAACAAAATATTCTACATAAATCATTTTGTGAAACAATTTCAGAACAATGTGAGAGTATAATTTTCTCTGTGTTGGAGCTGTTGTTTTTTCTTCATGATTTAGCACCGTCTACTAGCTGTGGTTAGCTTAGCATGTAGCGTTAGCATCTGTTAAAGTATTTACTAAACAAATCTGTGGATAAATAATATAACTACATGTGTGTGTAATACATTTGCAGTACATACATATGCTGTGTGTATGTGTATACTGTATGCACACTATATATACAGTATATACATACATACTGCACATACATACTGTACTGTAGTACTGTTTTGATTGTAGGTCCCTGTTACTCTCATGTGAATAAAGCAGTGGGATGCTGTTTGTACAGAAAATATTCCATAACACAAGCTCATCTTTTGGTTATTACTACATTTGTTCTATTGAAATATTTATATTTTCAGGAAGGCCTGCACACAAGTCACAGACTGGTCTCCCACGCTGAAGTTGACAGACACACTTACTCTGAGACGCAGGAGCAGAAGAACAAGTAATGACACAAGCACCTGGCACAATAATTCAAAAATATTAAAGTAAATCTAAGATAAAATTACTGAAATCAATATAAAATTGAACATTACAGTATATCTTTGTGAATGAGTAAAAAATGTAGGAGCAACTGTATTTATTCTTTCTACTTTGAGTAGCAAACTTGGTCTTATTTTAGACTTTGTGATGCAAACATGACAGTTTTATTCTTTTTTTAAGGTACAGACGAGTGAAGGGCCAAGTTCCATCGTCTTGGATTCCGGAGGGGTTTGCTGCTTGCTCCAGTCGTCCAGTGGTCGTCCAGTGGTCCCACATGATTAGGAATCTGTTCCAGTTTGTTTAAAATCAGAAACTGCCCATCATTTCTTGTTGAAGAGTGTATTTGACCTGGTATTTATTCTGGTATTTATTCTGCAGCCAATCATTTTCATTAAAAGACATCAAATCACCCACAGTTCTCATATTGTATTCAGTTTCAAATGTTTTTAGTTTATTCATTCATTCATTCAACCTTTATTTATACAGGCTTGCCTCGTTGAGCCACGGGGACTCATTTACAAGAGGGACCTGTCTCACTCACACCCAGAGTCAATTTAGAGTTAACAATCAGCCTAAAATTTATAATTATAGCTTTTATTCTTATCAATCTCCTCCTGGAGGAGGAACCACAGCAACATGCATGTTTTTAAGTTTTGTACTTGTCAATAAAAAACTAAACTGGTAAGTTGCCAAAAAAACAATCACATCTAGTGTTTTTATTTGCAGTAGAACTTCTCATTAGACATTAAACAACGTATCTTATTGAAATAAAGAAGGTGAAACACAGCAACACCAAATGCACTTCAAACGCAGATTTATTTATAGAAATTATATTTTCACTCATTTGTTGCTGTGGTACATAACTGCACACAAACTTCTGGACCAACTGGAGCGTCATCCATCTCCTGGACCAACTGGAGCTTCATCCATCCCTGGACCAACTGGAGTGTCATCCATCCCTGGACCAACTGGAGCGTCATCCATCCCTGGACCAACTGGAGCTTCATCCATCCATCCCTGGACCAACTGGAGCATCATCCATCCATCCCTGGAACTCACCTTATGCAGAAATATAACAGAAAGGAGGAAAAGAAAAGTACAGTATACAAACATTAGGGTTCATTTATGAACACACACAAACACACCTAGATTATATATAAAAGAAACCCACGCACACACACACACACACACACCTATATTATATATATATATAAATAAACACAACAGACACCTATATTATATATACAGTATAAATAAATATACACAGACAGCATACATACAGTATATAGGTGCGTGTGTTTATTTGCCAGTTATGCACGAAAATAGTATCATTTAATCACTGACTACATAAAATCATAACACTAAAAGCTGTCTCTTAAATCATACCTGGTGTTCTCGATCCTCTGGAGGATACAGAGTCTTTTTTCAGGTGGTTTCTCGTAGCCCAGCCACAAAGAAGGATGCAGGTTTTTGTTTTCGGAGCATGTTCAACACACACTAGTTGCAGCCACAAATTCAGCTTCGTCTGATTATTCTACAGCCACGAACAGCGCAACAGGTACCCGAGCTCCTCAAGACATCTTCGTGACAATATTAGCTCAAAATAACAGAAAACAGAACTTTAACAGAACTTCTACGATGCGCACAGATAAACAAGTAAACAACGAGGAGCCAATGCAGAAATTCTACTTCCGGGGTCAAAACGGAAGTAAGTCCCATAATCGCAAATACAGTGCCACCTTCAGGAATATTGTGGATAAATATCATAGGAATGCCCTAAACCTCTCAGGTAAGAGATGGGTTCTGTGTTTGTGAAATGAACCTGCTTTGGTGTGAAATGTCAGAATCCACACACAAATTCTAAATTGCACATTTAGATGCTGGCTGAAGCTGGTTATAGTGTCATTATTAATAGCAAAATGAGTCCAGTCAGAGGTAGAAACCATTACTCTGTAAGCAACATAAGGATGGACAGTTTGCAAATGCACACAGGGACAGACTGTTATTTTTTGGAGACATGTCATGTAGTTTAATGAAACTAAACATGAAATGTTTGACCAGGGTTACCATTGCTGCATTTGGAGCAAAAAGAAGAAGCTGATAGATTGAGAACTTCAGAACTTCAGAGATCTTGTTTTACGCTCAGAGGATGATGGCCAAAATTAACCTTTCTGAGTTTCCTGTGCACTCTGGCAAGGCTGAACCCCTCACACTCACTGCAGTACCTGTGGTGTCTCCCATGCCTACCACAGTCCCCTTAGTTTCTACACCTGCGGCAGCCTCTGCGTTCCCTATGCCGTGTGAGGGTCCTACTACTCCTGAGGGTTCCACGCCTCCTGACTCGCCAGCTGCAGACACAGCTCCTGACTCGCCAACTACGGACACAGACCCAGACTCACCTGCTGCAGATTCTGACTCATCAGCTGCAGACACAGACTCACCTGCTGCAGATTCTGACATTAGCTGCAGACACAGACCCAGACTCACTTGCTGCAGACCCAGACTCGTCTGCTGTGGACCCAGCTCTTGACTTGCCAGCTTCAGATCCAGCTCTCAACTTGCCAGCTTCAGATCCAGCTCTCAACTTTCCAGCTCCTGACTCACCAGCTGCAGAACTACAGGTCCCTATGCCACCTGCAACGCCTGAGGTCTCCATTCCACCTGCAGCACCTGAGGTCTTTATGCCACCTTTTTATTCAACCTTTATTTATACAGCTTAGTCCCATTGAATCTTGAGGACTCATTTACAAGAAAGAACTGAATTTTAACAAAGAGTGATGACAACAGTGGACAAAAACAACAATAGACAATCATAAAGGATGTGTACAAATTTATTTATTTTTAACAAATGAAAATAAAATGGTAATTAAAAGGATAATTAAAAGGAAAAGCAGTGAAAAAAACAGCCAGATTGTAAGGCGGTGTAGATAACTAAAAACAGTAACATGTCTGCATTGATTTTGGCAACACGGTGGCACAACTGGTAGAGCTGATGCCTCTCAGCGAGCAGGTCCCCGGTTCAAATCCTGGTCCAGGGGCCTTTCTGGGTGGAGTTTGCATGTTCTCTCTGTGCATGTGTGGGTTTTCTCCGGGTGCTCCGGTTTCCTAGTCCAAAAACATGCATGTTAGGCTGATTGGTAACTCTAAATTGCCCCTAGGTGTGAGTGAGACAGGTCCCTCTTGTAAATGAGTCCCCGTGGCTCAACAAGGCTAGCCTGTATAAATAAAGGTTGAATGAATGAACATTTTTGCCAGGATCTTAGATGTTTAAAGCCACTTAGAGAGGTCAAGGTCGAGAGTTTCAGATCTTTTAGCAAGATATTCCAGGAAACAGGAGCAGAGTAGAAGAAGGCCCTTTTGCATAGTTCAGTGCGTGCTGAGGGAACACTGTGTGTAATAATGTCCTGAGAGTGCACACTGTAGCTGCATTCATACAGAGACATGTAGGAGATGTATGAAGGCAACAGACCAAGAAGTGATTTAAAGATGAAAATGTACCAATGAGAGTGACTGTGTGAAGTTAATGATGTCCATTTAACCAGTGAATACAGGTTATAAACCTGCAGTGCCTGAGGTCTCTATGCCGTCTGCAGCACCTGAGGTCCCTATACCGCATGCAGCGTCTGAGACAACTATGACACCACGACAATGGTAGCTGCCCTGGTCCCCAGGACAACAGCATCTCACAGTCTCCATGAGAGCTACAACATCTATTCTCTTCTTGCCAGCTGCAGAACTCTGTCCCAGCGATGGACAGATGCCATGCCACCCGCCTGAACTTTTTACCCATCCTGGGTCGCACAGGGTGTCCATCAACATCAGTTGCCCACAGGACCTGCTGCCAAGTGCTGGACAGTCACCAAGCTGCCTGCCTAAACTCTGTCCCAGTGAGGGATGGTTGCCTGGTCGCCCACCTGAACTTTTTCGCCATTCTGGGTGGTCATGGTCTCTCAGAGTGTCCTTCACCTTCGGCCACCCATAGTACCTGTTGCCAAGTGCAGGATGGTTGCCCCGCCACCTGCCTAACTTTGTCCCAATTATGTACAGTATCCTGATTGCCCACTTGAATCCTGTGCTGGCAATGGACGGTCTCCCAGCCATCCCCCTTAACTCTGTCCTAGCAATGGACAGTCTCCCAGCCATCCCCCTTAACACTGTCCTGGCAATGGACAGTCTCCCGGCCATCCCAGTGAACTCTGTCCCGATGATAGAAGCTCATCTGGCCATCCCCCATAACTACGGTCCTGTGTTGGACGGTCTCCCAGCCACCAGTCTTGAACTCTGACCTAGCAATGGATGGTTGGTCGCCTGACCATCTAGTTTTTTGTATTCCTTATGTGTGTCTAGTGTAGATCCCAGGTTCTATCCTGCTGGCCCTCCATCCTTGCTGTTCCCCCTCCTCCCACACTTCCTGTCCTGTTGCACATGTGATGCTACACAGGTCGGTGCATCGTTGGGTATGGTCTCGTCTTGTCCTGGTGTTTATCTTGAATGTATCTCTCCTTGTATTTTGCTTCCACGTCAACTTATTTATTTATATTACAGTATTATTATTTTATTTTATTTTTTTACTCTGCCTGGTTTACAAATCATGCCTTCACCATTGGGTTCCTGTCCTACCAGAAACCCTGGCACTAGGAAGTTATAATTAGGTGAACATGGGTGTTCAAATGGACAGTGGCCATAAGCTCACTGCTAAATTACTTAATTACTACTAATACTATTAAATTTGTTACAAATTGGTTTAAGGAAAACAAAGTCAATGTTTTGGAGAGGCCGTCGCAAAACCCATAGAAAGAGCTCAAAAGGTAGCACACAAACCTGACCCAGTTCCTCCAATTCTGTCAGGAGGAATGGGACAAAATTCCAGCAATCTATTGTGAGAACAAAAAAGGTTAGGTCATGTCACATGGACCAGCTTCTTTAAGTGAGAAACGTTTAGTTTCCCATCCCGAAGACTTTGTCAGTCTGGTGCCTGCCAACCAGATCTGTCCCATATGTACCTTATTGTGAGAAGCATGTGAACGGATACGCTAAACATAAAAAAAAAAGTCAACTTTATTGTCAAAACTGCGATATGTACAGGATATACACAGGATTGAAATTTCATTTCTCTCAGACCCCCGGTGCAACAATAACCATTAAAACATTAAAACATTTAATAAACATAAGCATAAAATGAAATAATAAAAGGGTAATAATAAAAGTGTAATACTGTCCTAAGTTTAGCATAGTAGTATAAAAGTATAAAAAGTATGTCTATCAAATAAAATGAAGGTTCTGACATTGACATTTGTGATAGTGACAAAGCAGCATATGAAGTTTATGTACACAGTATGTGTATGAGGTATTTGATATTGGTATAGAGGTAAAGTGGCATATGCAATAAGGCTAGTAAAAAAAATACCGGTATATATCAGAAATAGTGTAAATGTATATGTAAACAGTAGTATGACTATAGACAGTAATGTAATACAAACAGTAGTGCAAATATGAGAAGTAGTGCAAATTGAATGAGCACATGACCGTGTGTTGAGTGTATAACCTGTTTGATGATACAGAGTCCAGTGTTAAAAATCTTTGTGTTGTATGGTAATGTGTGAAAGTTTTTTTTGTGTTAAGGCAGTACAAGTGGGAGGGGGGCAGAGCAGGCAGAGAGTTTAGCATCCTGACTGCCTGATGAACAGAGCTGTCATTTAGTCTGCTGGTTCGAGCCTGGAGACTCCTCAGTCTCCTCCCTGATGGCAGCAGGCTGAAGCAGCTGTGTAGTGGGTGTGTGGGATCACCCGCCATGCTGAGGGCTTTTCGAGTGAGGTGGTTACTGTGTAAGTTCTGTAGTGAGGGGACTCACACAGTCCAGCCATACAGTTGAAAGACAATGCTATCAAAAACTAAGAAAATGCATGTAAACTTGTGACCGAAGAAAGTATGTGTATTTGTTTTTGTTTTTTCCAGTGTATGTGAATATCTGGTTTTGACTAACACCTTCATACAGGTACCCAAAATCCAGACAGAGAGGAGATGTTTTAAAAATCATTGACTTTTTGAATATGTTTTTAAACAACAATGTTTGTAACATTGAGCAAGAATGTAACATGATTTGAACGGTACTGAAATTGCTAGGGGGCAGGAGGTTAAGCGAGACAGAGCAGACGTAGTGCGACAAAAAATGAAAGAGCATTAAAAGAGAGAGAGCAAGTGAGAGAGGAAAGAGAGAGAGAGAGAGAGAGAGAGAGAGAGCAGATTAAGACACCCGCCTCCATGAAAGCTTATTGTACTGAAGCTTCTCTCTGTTCAGAGCCTGTGACGGCAGGAGGCTGTGTGTGTGTTTGTGTGGTGGTGGAGGTTCTCACCTGGACGTGGAAGCTACAAACCCTTTCTCCAGGTTATGTTTAAAGACCAAAGACATGAATCACAAGACTAACGTTTAATATGGACTAAATCTGCCTGGCTGGAATGAACACTGATAACAGATGTTGGTTATCAGACTGATGTGACCTGGTGCTTCTTGTCCTCGTTTTCTTTTTTCCTCATGAGAAATCTGACAGAAGAAGCTCAACTGGCCGAAGGGAGGGACGACTACGATGCTTCCTCCTGTTGGATTGGTAAATAAATCTGTGTAGATCAATCATCAACCCACACAGCTGTTTTCAAAGGAAGCTGAGGTAAGTGATTCCCTCTTCTTCTTCTTTTTTTTTTTTTTTACATTCGTTGCAGGAAATCAGAGCAAGCAGGATCATGGTCTTTTATTTAAAAATGGCAACAGTAATTTGTTTCTTAAGTTGTAAGCGACAGAGATAAAACATCACTTTAAATATTATGCATGCAACAGTTTATGTGATAACGTAAATAATGACAACAAATAAGCTGCTACAATATGTCAAGTTTCAAATTTGATAACTCCAGCACCTGTGGGACTTCCTAACTGATTAACCAAACGATTTTTAAAACTAGTTGCTTCTGCACGTTTCTCAAAGTTTTGGGATACTTTACATTAATCATAGCCTATAAACATTTTTATCACAATTCTTATCACAATGATTTTTTTTATTCTGTCATTTTCAGATCAAACTTAACAAATTCTGCTCAGTCTTTCTTTTTGCAGCAGATGATTAAGAGTGCACTTTTGCCACCCTACAGCATCACAGTTGTCTTTGAAGCTGGTGTCAGTGACACCTGCATGTTAAAGTGTTGACATCAGAAGAAAAGTAGGCAAATTAGACTTGTTGCATAATCATTCCAGTAGACATGCTAGATCTCTATCCATTTAAAAGTAGCATAGATAAGCTGCAAAATGAATCTATTTAAACAAAGTTATAATGAAAATTCAATAAAGGCTCATTAGGTTTGAATTATTTTGTTGTTACTTCATTAAGTAGAATTAAGTAGAATTATTCATTTTATGATCTAGTTTGTGTATTACAGTTAGGAAAATTAATTTAAAAAAAAATAGGAAAATTAAATAAAATTATAAAAAAATAAAAAAAAAAATAAAAAAAAAATAAAAAAATTAGAATTAGAAAATTAATTAGAATTATGGGTGATGTAGTTTGTGTATTACAGTTAGAAATATTAAGTAGAATTATTCATTTTGTGATCTAGTTTATGTTTTACAGTCAGGAAAATTAAGTAGAATTATTCATTTTGTGATGTAGTTTGTGTATTACAGTTAGGAAAATAGGTAGAACTATTCATTCTGTGATGTTGCTTGAAAGTTATCATTGGTTGAACAAACTGTGAAATAGGGGCAGATATAATAAGATTTCATCTTCTTTCTGCTCCCTTCATTTTATCCTACTTGTAATCTTGTATCTGATGAAACTGTCTTGTATTGTTCTTTTAAAATGAATGAATAAACATCAAATCAAATCAAATCAATTAAGTTCATCAGCTGTGGGAAAAAAAGGTATGATATAGTCAACCACAAACATTTTAAAATATGGCGATATCTCCTTTCAAGTTCCAAAAACAAAGCTAAATCTATGTGACTATTTTTTTCATCTTCAACCTTGGATGACGTTTTCAGCCTGTTCTGTTGCCACTCTTGATGAACAGGAAAGGGGAGAAGTGATTCATTCATGGTCAAATGCTTGATTGTTTGACATAGGATTTCAACAAATGCGGTGGCTGATAGTCTTAGTAAGAAATATAATTAGAGCTGTGAAAACACAGGTCATTTTGGAAACTGACAAAAAAACGTTTTATGTGCATTTGTTCACAAATATAAGTCATATAAACCTGCAATTACTAATATATTCACCTGCCATCACCAAAAATAACAGCAACTTCTTTCATCCAGGTAACATGTTTAGTGTTTATCGTTTTCTGCAGTACAGAGAAGAGAAATCTGTGCAAAGAAGAATAAAAAGAGGCCAACGCCTGATGTTTAACCTGTGTTAACTAGCAGCCACAAGGCAGGCGGCTGAAATGAAAGAGCAGCAACACCACTCAGTGAACGCTCACAGTAGATTTACTCAAACATACATTAAAAAAAAAGTTTTACAAATAGGAAACTGTTCAGCAGGTTGAAGGTGATTCTTTTTAAGCTTGTTGAAACTTGGTTTATTGCCACACCCTAAGGACTTCTCAGTTTTTAAAGCGTTTCAAATAACCATTTTCTTAATCTTTGATGAATGCAGAACAAGGTAGGCAAACACTTTAGCAGCTGAAATCCTTTTTCTGATCATATTGTGTTGATCCCAACACAGATATTTAATAAAAATGTTATTTAGTGTTTGGTTGTGCACTTGAACAAATATCTAAATTCTGAAATAAAATCCCACTTCAGTTATATATTGTTTTTCATAAAACTACTGTTAGGTCTAAATCTTTAGAAGTAGGTCAACCTGTTGCAGTCAGTGAGCCTCTCCTTTATTAAAGAGAGAGTAAATCATTTGAGGATTATGTGAATGTTACATTTGGCACATGTAGTGTCAGAAGTGTCACTCATTAAAGTATTATAATGACATTATTTACGGCATACAGTAGCATTCATCAGCATGTTGCCTGCAGCAGTTAACGTCTGCTTTGAAGTGACTGCTGAAGAGCGTTGAGGAGGAAGAAAAGGAAAGTGTGGAGACTAAATGGCCCAAATGTAAGAAAAACATTTAATAAACAGAGAGATAAAAATGTCACAAACAGGAAAATGAAAGAGAAGTGATTAAAAAAAAGATGCAAGAAGCCTGAAATATGCAGCATTCATCTCAAACGGTTTAAAATAAAATAGATTTTGACTTGGGAATTTTCACATTGTGCCAGTAGATTTATTTAAAATATTCAATTGTTATGAATTATGGGTGTGAATTCTTCAAGCCGACAATCAAAAAATAAAATGGAAGAACAAAATCATTCTTAATTTTGAGCAATTCCACTAATTTACAGCAGATTTTCTTGAAGTGAAGAACATTTTCTTCTGGTTTGATTAGTTCTTATAACAGTAACAAAATCAAAAAAAGCGTTCAATACAGAAACAACTGGACTTTATTTGTAACAGAAGACGTTTCGCCCTTCATCCAAAGGGCTTTCTCAATTCTAAGAGCAGACTGTGAGAGTAAAGTTATAAAATCCTGCTTGTAGACAAACCTTACTGGTCCTTTACACAGAAGGATAAAACTAGTAAGTGCTTGCCATTTGTCCTTGGGTGTCCTGAAAGGTGCTTTTAAATAAAAATGATTATTATATGTTTTTGTCATATTTTCTCTTCTCCTAGTTTGATGCACTTGAGTGACACTGACATTGATGCTGAGTTCAGTGAAGCTTTATTCAGGCTGACTTGCTCACGCTTTGCTCTAACTCTCAGGCAATGCATTAGTTATATCAGAAGGGCCCAGTGCAAATGTGTTTTCAAACAGACTGACAGATTGAAAATGGGTCATAGATAAAACATGGTAATATTATGTGGATCATGAAAGTCAGAAACCTAATAAGGACTTTCAAATTGACTAGATATTTGCATTTCTTCACATTCCACGCTATCTGTTTGCAGTGGACCTCTGGATATTTTACCCAATGGAATGCTGGCAAAATAGATTTTTTTGTTTAGTTTGGCAAAAACAAAAAGTGCTGCTTTTATGTTATTAAATTGTTATTGTTATACATCAACAAAAAAAGTGAAGCACCAACCAGATGGGATGATGGAAATTAAATGAAACTGTCATTGTTGAAAAGTAATGTAACTGCATTGCAATGATGACAAAATCAGATCATATGGATAGCAGAGTGGGCAGTAGGGCACACATCTGGTCCTCTGTCAATGGAGTGTGGCACTACCTCAGGCCTGGATACGACTAGCTATTTTGGGTTGCAGTCTTCATCAGCTTGACCCAGTGCATTTTAGTAGACATGACTCTTTACCTTGCGAAGATAGTTTGTCCCTGGCTCTAGTAAAGAGAATACATCAACCTAGACGTAAGAGGGTCCTCCGATCCAATTACGTTTCAGCTGGACTTCAGCGTGTTTACTTCTGTAGCATCTCACTGAGGTCTGCATCAAGTCGAACCAAAGTAGTGGTCGGTTCCGATTGATTTTCAGAATAAAATATTCCTCAGAAGGAAAATGTATCCAAGAACGTGGAGCTTGTAAACTCGAGTGGGTTTTGCAGCGAGCATGCTGTAAAACCCTTGCTGAGGAACGAGGTTCAGGTTCAGGTTACTTTCAGGTTCAGGTTACTTTATTTATACCCAAGGGTAAATGTGGTTTGCAGTGGTACAAAGCATACATCCATCTATGCGCACACACAAATAAAAACAGAGTTAAAACATTTCGTAAAAACACTTCAAAGAAACCATAAACAGATAATGTTGCACATAACGGTGTTAAGGCTCCCCAAATCATATGTAAAATGAAAAATAAAAACATATAACCACTAAAAGCTTCAACAGTTATTTCAGTTTGTTCATTTCAGTAACAGCAGTGGGAACAAAGCTATTTTTAAAACGTGTTGTCCTACATTTAGGGACTAAAAACCTCCGACCAGAGGGAAGAAGCTGAAACTCTCCGTACAGGGGATGAAGGACATCTTTTAAAACGGAAGAAGCTATCCTCTGTACCTGACTAACATACATGGATGCAACTGAGGTTTGGGTTCCTCCGGTCAGTTTAGATGACAGCTTAACAATCTGCTGAAGAGAATTATTTCTTGACGCATGACCACATGTCCCCACAGCTTAAAGCCCAACACCCACCATGTTTTCAAATTGCATCGCCATTAATATTTATTAGTTTATTTAAAAATAATACAGGAGCGTTTACTTATATTGTGGAGAAATAACACTAAATGTGTTATTTCATGATTTATAGCAGATTTTAGCATGCAGCTCCGGGAAAATCTGCCCCTCTCCATATATGGGCATTCACAAGGGCATTCACGTCACCAAAGTGACGCCTTGGAGTTACAGGCGAGCGAGGAAAAGAAAAAGGAAGCATTTTTAAATATTCCCTAAAGCTGCCTGTGTTGATTAATCCTGCTGTCGCTCACTCATATTCTGAGCGAGCATCCACTTAGACATACTAGTTTAATTCGTTTGATCGCGACAAATTCATTCATTTCCGCATCGACTTTTTATTCTCTCCCCCCGTGACCAGAAAGGCAGCCAGCCGCTCAGCTGAGCTCTGCGCGCGCGCGTGCTTCCCGACCCGTGCTCCCCGCAACAAGGCTGACGAGAGCAAATACAGTACATACACTCGAGGGAGCAAATTACACCGGCACGAGGAACTTCAAAGGTGACCAGCGGAACGAGGAGCCAGAGACGCGCGCGGCTCGCGGCTCGCTCCTCAGGGGCAGAATGAATGAGAGCAGCAAAAGGTCCGCAGCGGTGTTATAAAATAAATAATAAATAAAATCAGAGCGCTGGTCCATATACACACAAATGCACCAGGAAATATGCAGGAAATATGCAGTTTTAACTACCACTCTCTCTCATAAACCTCCATGGAAACTCACTCCTACCTTCTGCCTTCTGGGTGGAGATCGATGTAACAAAAGGCATGACCCTTCGGGACTCTTCGGCCAGGTTTCCGGATTCATTCGGGAGTGTTTTTTTTTTTTTTTTTTTAACCCTCGCCTGGCCCAAATGCAAAAATGAAAATAGACCTAATAATAAATTACAGTAATTGTACAATATGGTGAATTGTTAGTGTCATGGTGGGTGTTGTCCTTTAAGGGAAAGTTTCATTTCATCTGAGCTTCCCGTTAGAACTGAACTGTTCCTGGAAATGACAGCTTTTGTAGAGAGCTTGACATCAGCAGTTCTCACTCCGTTCATTGGCTCTTGTGACGAGAGTAGGAGTGGTTTAGCCGAGGCCAAAGATGTTACTTTAGGTCAGAAGAGGAGAAGGTTGTTTAGGGAAAATACAGAGAGTTGTTTTAGAAGTGAGAAGAATACAGGCGCCAGGTTTATGATTTAAACTGATTAGCTGTTTCTAACTTCTAAACAAAACTGAAAAGTACAATTTGACATATCTTTCGACTTAGACAGAGTTTTGATTACCACCATATTGAACAATAACAATGACCATTCAACATATTGAAGAATAACACTGCTCATGCAAATAACACAAGGTTATGCTTTGATTATATTTGAATTAGAACTAATTAAAGAGTCTTGGTGATTTAATGTGTGTATTTGATTCAATATTAATGTAATAAACAGTGTCCACTGTCTTCTTCTTGAAAGTTTCAAGAAAAGTGTACCACTAAGAGTTTTCAGAGACCAGGTGTATCACTACAAAAGGTTGGAGGACCTGGTTGATCACAAGAAACCCTCAATATAACCCTCAATGCAAGCAGTTCCTTGAGACAAGTGCCATGTGAGGACATATGTCTTGTTTGAAAGACCACAGCAGGGTATCCTCTCTAACTGTTATGGCTCTATTATTATTCCAGCCAGTGTCCCTCCCTGAGCTAGTTAAGCTTGTTAACACCATGAAGGCATCCTCCTGTTCTATAGACATTTTACCAGCAGGTATGTTTAAGAGTGTTGTTCAGTCCATTGGTCCTAGTGTACTGAACATAGTAAACATTTCTTTAGCTTCTGGTCAGGTACCAGTTTGTCTAAAGAATGCAGTCATCCACCCATTCTTAAAAAAAGGCTAATTTGGATTTTTCTTTGTTTAGCAGGTACAGACCCATCTCTTAACTTCATTTTCTGGCAAAAATTCTAGAGAAGATTGTGGTCAAGCAGTTAGCCACTGCTCTCGAACACCACAGTATTCTGGACCACTTTCAGTCAGGATTTTATTAATTCCACTAAACTGAAACAGCTATTCTTAGAGTATCAAATTATATTTTGATGCAGTGTGATGCAGGTAAATGTTCTGTGCTGCTTATGTTGACATCGGCTTCTGAGACTTTGATCATCCAACCTTGTTAGATAGGCTGAGGATTTGGGCTGGTATTTCAGGTTCTGCTTTAAAGTGGTTATCATCTTACCTGTCTAAAAGATCAATCTTCTTAACATCAACATACAGATCCCATTCCTGCCCTGTTCCTTTTGGTGTTCCACAGGACTCTGTTCTGGGGCCACTGATGTTTCTGCTCTGTCTGCTCCCTCTTGGTCTGATACTTTCAAGGATGTAGCCAATCATTGTTATGCTGATGATATCCAGTTGTATAGCTTTTTTCTTCCAAGTTATAAAACAAATAGGTGACAATGGGAAACGTACTGTTTGCATAATGAAAATGGGACTTTCTTTTCCAGAACCCTGAATACATAGTTCCCACACACGCCCCCAGTATCAGGTTCAGGTTCAGATTCAGGTTACTTTATTTATACCCAAGGGTAAATGTGGTTTGCAGTGGTACAAAGCATACATCCATCCATGCGCACACACAAATAAAAACAGTAAAAACATTTAGTAAAAACACTTCAAAGAAACCATAAACAGATAATGTTGCACATAACGGTGTTAAGGCTCCCCAAATCATATGTAAAATGAAAAATAAAAACATATAACCACTAAAAGCTACAACATTATTTCAGTTTGTTCATTTCAGTAACAGCAGTGGGAACAAAGCTATTTTTAAAACGTGTTGTCCTACATCTAGGGACTAAAAACCTCCGACCAGAGGCAATACCAGTTTCTGCACCACATATAATGGCGGAAAAGGCAAGATGGCGAACAGGCAGACGAACAGGCAGACGAACAAGCAGACGCGAACAACCAGAGCAAATTATACGGACAAAAACACGAGCTACCACAGCTTCACCAAGGAACAAGAGCAAAATGGCAGTGGTCGGAGTTAAATGAGTTTGAGAAAGAAATCATGGCAGACGAATCGGACAACTAGTCACAAAGTAGTTACTCTGATATCATTAATTATTTAATTACTACGAGGAGCGCACACCGGCTTCATAGCACAGAGCTTCACAGCTTTAAATCCAAAAAAGATGTGTAAACTGTCTCAATCAGATCTAACCAGCTAAAAAAAGGTTTAACTAAAATAACACACAGCCAACAAACAGTCCAGGCTGAACACGGACCAGAACCAGCACTTTGAGTGTTACCGTGTTGGAAGTTAGCATGTCGTTAGCATCTGGAGCGGAGGGTCCGTCGAGCTCAGGTCGGACGGCGTGGATCCGTCGCGGCCGCGGGGGCACGTCCCATGGGACCGACGCGTCGCCCGCACGACTTGGCTCCCGTCCTCCTTCTCCCACTGGGACGGTCTCCCCGCCGGTCCCGGCGAGACCGTGAGGAGGCCGTTGTCGCGTTAGCGAGATGCTAAGCTAACCACAGCACAAGACGGTGTTGCTAAATAATGAAAAAAAAAAAAAACAGCTCTAACACACAGACAGTTGTAAATGGTAAATGGAGCTTATTTATATAGCGCTTTCCAGCCCCCTGTGAGGAGCCCCAAAGCGCTTTACAATACCAACCATCCACCCATTCATTCAGACATTCATACACCGGTAGTGGTAGCCTGCCTTGCAAGGCGCCATCCAGACCTACCGGGAGCAATTTGGGGTTAAGTGTCTTGCCCAGGGACACAACGACACATGGTGGGCGGATGCGGGATTCGAACCTCTAACCTTCCGGTCGGGGGTCGACTGCCATTACCACTGTGCCATGGCCGCCTCTAACATTGTTTCACAAAATTATTTATGTAGAATATTTTGTTTACCGGCCAAAAGCACAATGTCTTCTGAGCAGATCCGAGAGAGCAATTGGGCTGCTGTGCTTCTCCGATGAGATAAATCCTTCACGTTTACTTTTTTTTGGATTAAGTGAAACCTGCGCATTGCCCAAACGTCTACCCGACTGGAACACCCACTGACCCAACACGAAGTAACCATTGCAATTAATTAGAAATTAACAACAACAAAAAACAACGTGAAAAATGGACATCCAGAGACTGCGCTCTAACTGCTGCTCTGCCTTCCTGTATGAGGGTCAAACCGGAAATGCCCGTTATGTGACGTCACATGGGAACTATGTATTGACATTATCAGGGAGACGTTCCAAGATATAAAATCCATCCATCCATTATCTTTACCCGTTTCTTCCTTTTTGCGTCGTGTGTCTCACTGGTGCCCATGTCCAGAAGTTAAGGCCCCAGTATAGCTCTGCGTACGGCCGTACGCCGCTGTACGCCGTACGTACGCAAAGGCACAAGCGTAGCCCCGCAGGGCATGTACGCGCAAAGCTCAAATTTCACGACCGCGTATGCAAGCGCGTTGTCTCACAATAAATGTTATTTTTCCAAAAGTCAAGTAATCGCTTCCTCCTCCGTTGACTCCATGACTGAAATGATGAGGAAATGAATGAATTTGTCACGAGCGAAATCAACTCGGGTCCAGCGTGGCTGCGCAATGTTCTACAGATTTCCTGGTGTGCTGGACCAGTGCTCCCTGTTTTTATTTTTTAGAACTTTTTAATAACATATAAACACAGAACACCGCAACGGTTGCAGCCAGAGTCAGCTGCCAGCTCGTGCCTTTTTTTCCCCTCACCTGACCTGTCAATCAATTCAGTAGGCGTGTCAGCAAATGACCAATCACCGACCTCAATTTGTCCCGTAGGAAAACGCTCCGCCCTGCCTCTGCTCAAATGGCGTCAAGTATTTGGAGCGAAAATGTTGGAGCCTCACGCAGAGCTATACTGTGAACTACCTGTGCACAGCAAACACGCGTAGAGCGGCGTTCGGCCGAACGCAGAGCTATACCGGGGCATTTACTCTGCAATAGGCAGGGTACACCCTGAACAGGTCGCAAGTCAATTACAGTGCTACGTAGAGATAAACGAGATAAACAGTCATTCACTATCTCACTCACATCTAGGGAAAATTTAGAGTTACCACTTAGCCTAACACATGTTTCTGGTCTGTGGGAGGAAACCGGAGTACCCAGGGAAAAACCATGCATGCATGGAGAGAATATGCAAACTCCACCCAGAAAGGCCCCCGGCTAGGATTTGAACCGAGGCAACCTTCTTGCTGATGCCGGGTTCCCACCAAATGCGTTTCGCGCCGCTGAAGCAGCCACTTTACATTGAAAGTATATGTGGCCGCGCATCTTGGAGCGGCGTGGCGTGACGCGGCGCGTCTTCAGCAGTTCAAGCAGCGCGGCAGTTAGCGGCAGCTGTTTTCCGCACCCGCGTCGCGTCCAAGCAGCGACTGCCGGAGTTCATTTAAAAGAACTTTAACCTGCTTCGGCTGCTCGCCGCGTCGCAGCAACCAATCGGGAGAGCCTCTGCTATGTGATGACGCAACAACAACGGGACTTTTTTTTTTGACTTTTCAAACTTA
Source organism: Garcialebias charrua (assembly GCA_038048925.1). NCBI lineage: Eukaryota > Metazoa > Chordata > Actinopteri > Cyprinodontiformes > Rivulidae > Garcialebias > Garcialebias charrua. The sequence goes on from JBBPBX010016218.1 coordinate 29,581, forward strand.
CCCAACGAGCCTCCATGAAGAAACCAGCCTCCGGTAAGAAACTTGGCATTTTTACAGTTGCCGCTGTCCGCTTGAGCGTACGATCACCCCAAACATAATTTAATCTCAACAAAGACTTTCGGAGCTGCAGTTCGGCTGTAGAAAACCCACTCAAGTAGTAACGGGGCTCCCGTACAGCTGATCTTATCTGCCCGGTTTACAAGAAACAAAACAAACCCGATGGAAAAGGAGCCAGACGCTGCTCCCACTGCGCGTCATCAGACGTGTTCGATGTGAACAGACATCTGTTGACAAGCAGCCAACACAGTGCAGTAGGAGCTTTTTTGCAGCGCGAAAAGCGTTCGGTGGGAACCCGGCATGAGAGGCGGCAGCTCTACTAGCTGTGCCACCCTTAAGATATAAAACATATGTCCAAATTAATGCTGTCATTTTCTGTGCCTGGTGATCTTCTTGTGATGGGATGGTGATTGTTTTCATTCATGTTTAGGCACTCTAGCAACTGTCTGTTAACACTATCACTCTACTCATGAAGTCACAACTTATGTCCTTCATAGCTTCTTGTAAATTGAATTGAAAAAGCCCTCTGGATAGAGGTCGAAACGTCTTCTGCAACAAATAAAGTCCAGTTGATCTTGTATTGAACGCCTTTTTGATTTTATCATGTCCTGGACGACTGAGAATCTTCACCAGCATAATGTAAATTG
>JBBPBX010016219.1:0-10010 GCA_038048925.1 Garcialebias charrua
TTGAGCCACGGGGACTCATTTACAAGAGGGACCTGTCTCACTCACACCCAGGGTCAATTTAGAGTTACCAATCAGCCTAAAATTTATAATTATAGCTTTTATTCTGAACTTTATCAATCTCCTCCTGGAGGAGGAACCATACAGCAACATGCATGTTTTTAAGTTTTGTACTTGTCAATAAAAAACTAAACTGGTAAGTTGCCAAAAAAACAATCACATCTAGTTTTTTTATTTGCAGTAGAACTTCTCATTAGACATTAAACAACGTATCTTATTGAAATAAAGAAGGTGAAACACAGCAACACCAAATGCACTTCAAACGCAGATTTATTTATAGAAATTATATTTTCACTCATTTGTTGCTGTGGTACATAACTGCACACAAACTTCTGGACCAACTGGAGTGTCATCCATCCCTGTCATCCATCCCTGGACCAACTGGAGCGTCATCCATCCATCCCTGGAACTCACCTTATGCAGAAATATAACAGAAAGGAGGAAAAGAAAAGTACAGTATACAAACATTAGGGTTCATTTATGAACACACACAAACACACACACACCTAGATTATATATATATATATATATAAACACACACACACATAGATTATATATATAAATAAACGCACACACACACGCACACCTAGATTATATATATATAAATAAACACACACAAACACACCTAGATTATATATAAAAGAAACCCACGCACACACACACACCTATATATATATATATATATATATAAACACACACGCCTATATTATATATAAACACACATCTATATATATATATAAATAAGCACACACACCTATATTATATATATATATATAAATAAACACAACACACACCTATATTATATATACAGTATAAATAAATATACACAGACAGCATACATACAGTATATAGGTGCGTGTGTTTATTTGCCAGTTATGCACGAAAATATTAGTATCATTTAATCACTGACTACATAAAATCATAACACTAAAAGCTGTCTCAAATCATACCTGGTGTTCTCGATCCTCTGGAGGATACAGAGTCTTTTTTTCAGGTGGTTTCTCGTAGCCCAGCCATAAAGAAGGATGCAGGTTTTTGTTTTCGGAGCATGTTCAACACACACTAGTTGCAGCCACAAATTCAGCTTCGTCTGATTATTCTTACAGCCACGAACAGCGCAACAGGTACCAGAGCTCCACAAGACATCTTCGTGACAATTTTAGCTCAAAATAACAGAAAACAGAACTTTAACAGAACTTCAACGACGCGCACAGATAAACAAGTAAACAACGAGGAGCCAATGCAGAAATTCTACTTCCGGGGTCAAACGGAAGTAAGTCCCATAATCGCAAATACAGTGCCACCTTCAGGAATATTGTGGATTACCAAACCTGGTTGTGATGTCACAACTATTATATTATCCTTATTGTCCGTTTTAAATAAAAATGTTAATTATTATAATAATAATTGTCTAATCTTGTCATCTGCGTATGTTTCCCATACACAGACGAAATTCGTCTCTGCATTTAACCCAACCACCTACCAGGTGGTGCAGTGAGCAGCCATAGAAGGCGCTCGGGGAGCTGGAGAAATAGGTGTGCACTCATAGACACCCCAAGGTGTGTAGTGGCCGGGACGCGAACCCGCGTCCTTCGGGTCCCAAGTCAAACGCCCTAACCACTACACCATCTTGGCTCCTAATTATGTTCAGTAATGTGAAGCTATTTAGTTATCACGTTTTGCATTCTCTTAACATTGATAAACTGGGAAAAGCTAAAACCTCTACATTGTTTTTAACTAACAAGATTTTTCAGGTCCTCAATTTTTGCACAAGTGAGAGTGGAGGATGTGAATGTGTGTATATTTATTTTTTATTACAGGACATGTACTAAAGGATGGCAGTGTCTCTCCCACAGTTGGAAGAAGGCAGCAATGACTGAAGAGGGATCTCAAACTTTCTGGACACAGCCTCATCACTGAATGTCCAACAAGATGGGGATCCAAAGGATTGCCAGGGTGCTAGACCAGCTTAAAACCATTTCAGGTGCTGTCAGGTGACTGTTATGCACACTCCCTTATCCTAACCTGGCAACTAGTGTTCACTGAGTTTGAATTCCCAGAACGAGTTGGTTAAAGCAGATTCTCTGTTTTTTGCACTTTATTTTTTTATGATGTTACTGGCTGGAAAGCAGTAAGTTTAAATTTTTTTATATCTAATTTTTTACATTTATTTATTAACTGTCATGTGAAGTTCAGACAGTAGTTAGGAAATTCACTTAACATGTTTACTATTATGTTTATGAAACAAGAAAAAATAGAAATGGTGAAAAGAAAAGGCATAGATTTGTTTGCTTTATTGTAATCTCTGCTTTAAATAAATCTGACATTGTTTATTATAAAACAGATTAATTTATTGCTTCTGTTTGTTGAAAAATACTTGAGAAGGTATTTAAAAAAAATAATCGCATTTTAAATCGCAGCACGGTGGCACAACTGGTAGAGCTGCTGCCTCTCAGCGAGAAGGTTGCCGGTTCAAATCCCGGTCCGGGGCCTTTCTGGGTGGAGTTTGCATGTTCTCCCCGTGCATGCGTGGGTTTCCTCCGGGTACTCCGGTTTCCTCCCACAGACCAAAAAACATGCTTGTTAGGCTGATTGGTGACTCTAAATTGACCCTAGGTGTGAGTGAGACAGGTCCCTCTTGTAAATGAGTCCCCGTGACTCAACGAGGCTAGCCTGTATAAATAAAGGTTGAATGAATGAATGAATGAAAAAATTGCAATTAATAGAAAAATAATCGCAATTAGATTATTTTCCAAAATCGTTCAGCCCTAGTCTGAAGCAGCTGTGTAGTGGGTGTGTGGGATCACCTGCCATGCAGAGGGCTTTCCGAGTGAGGCGGTTACTGTGTAAGTCCTGCAGTGAGGGGAAGGAGGTGCCGACGATCTTCTCAGTTGCTCTCACGATGTGCTGGAGGCTCTTGCGGCAGGATGCAGTACATGCACCAAACCACACAGTGATGCAGCTGGTCAGGACACTTTCTATGGCACCTCTGTAGAAGGTGCACATGATGGGGGTTGAAGCTCCAGCCCTTTTCAGCTTGCGGAGAAAGTAGAGACGCTGGTGAGCCTTCTTGGCCAGTGATGCAGTGTTCCTGCTCATTCAACCTTTATTTAGTCAGGTAAATCTTTTGAACCTCATGGGCTCATTTACGAAAGCGACCTGCTAAAACTAAAGAACAATGAACAGCAATGGTAGAATTTCCTTAAACAATAAACAAACAAACAAACAATAAACAATAGAAAACAAAAGAGAGAAAAAAAAAATTTTTTTTTTTTTTTTTTAACAAAGTATCAAAAAACTAGCAAAACATTATAAGGTAAACGTATAGAATCAAAGACAGGAACAAATCTGCATTGGTTTTTGCCAGGATTCCAACAGATTCTGAAAACCATTTAGAGAAGTCAAGTTTGAGAGCTTCAGATCTTTTTGTAAGATACTCCAGGACAGGTCCTTTGAGACGTGCACTCCCAGGAACTTGGTGCTGTCTACTCTCTCCACTGCGGTGCTGTTGATGGTCAGAGGGGCATGTTGGGCATCCCTCTTCCTGAAGTCCACAACAATCTCCTTTGTCTTCTCCACGTTGAGAGTGAGATTGTTGTGTCCGCACCACAAGGCCAGGCGGCTCACCTCGTTCCTGTAGTCCGTCTCATCGTTGTTGCTGATGAGACCTACCACTGTTGTGTCGTCCGCAAACTTGATGAAGTGGTTGGAGCTGTATGATGGTGTGCAGTCGTGTGTTAGCAGGGTGAATAGAAGGGGGCTCAGCACACATCCTTGTGGGGCCCCTGTGTTCAATGTGATGGTGCTGGATGTGTTACTCCCGACCCGTACTGTCTGTGGTCTCCCGGTCAGGAAGTCTAGCAGCCAGTTACACACATTGAGGTGTTCAGCCCCAGACTGTCCAGTTTAAAGCTCCACAGACATGATTTTTGTACTTTTCATAAAATGGCTCAACATATATATTTATTATCATTGAACTATGTTCGTTTTTGCAAATAAAATGTTAAATTAATGAATATTCCATTCTAAATTGGTTTAAAATTCGCGCCGTCTTTCTCCCTAAACTTCCGGTATTTTCCGTCACGTGATCGTGACGTCAGCTCCAGACTCTGCTCCAACGCGCACATTGAATACAATGGAGAAAGATACAAACGCATCCGTCGAATTTAGCCATTTAAAACTTTAGATTTTAGCGATTTGTCTTCAGTGAAGCCAAAGTTATTTCGAGTGATCAACAAGAAACAGCAGGTTATAATTTTTTTTCTGCTGCTGCTGTTTTTTGTAGACTTTTCACTTCAGGAAGTGAGCAGCTGTGTGGAGTTACAGGAGCTGCAAGTTGACGAGGCAGAAGGAATTCTACAACATCTAAATCGTTTCCACAGCACTGAAATGGTAATATATTAATTAATGTTTCTAATAATTATTCAACATTAATTTATAGTTTAAAAAATTAGTCCCTTTTAAAATATTTAGATGTTTATTCTAACATACGTTCTGAAATTTTTAACTACCTGTAGTTTTTATTTGTGTATTTTTATCCATCAAGATTTTTTTATTTTGTTGTAAATTTACATTTATTTAAAACAAAAACAATTTTAGATGCATCTTTATGAATCCGTTTGATTTCATCTGTCCTGTTTTGTCCAAAAAATGCAGCTGAGATGTCTTGACTGGAGACCTGTCCAGGTGTCTCTGTGATGGACTGGAGACCTGTCCAGGTGTCTCTGTGATGGACTGGAGACCTGTCCAGGTGTCTCTGTGATGGACTGGAGACCTGTCCAGGTGTCTCTGTGATGGACTGGAGACCTGTCCAGGTGTCTCTGTGATGGACTGGAGACCTGTCCAGGTGTCTCTGTGATGGACTGGAGACCTGTCCAGGTGTCTCTGTGATGGACTGGAGACCTGTCCAGGTGTCTCTGTGATGGACTGGAGACCTGTCCAGGTGTCTCTGTGATGGACTGGAGACCTGTCCAGGTGTCTCTGTGATGGACTGGAGACCTGTCCAGGTGTCTCTGTGATGGACTGGAGACCTGTCCAGGTGTCTCTGTGATGGACTGGAGACCTGTCCAGGTGTCTCTGTGATGGACTGGAGACCTGTCCAGGTGTCTCTGTGATGGACTGGAGACCTGTCCAGGTGTCTCTGTGATGGACTGGAGACCTGTCCAGGTGTCTCTGTGATGGACTGGAGACCTGTCCAGGTGTCTCTGTGATGGACTGGAGACCTGTCCAGGTGTCTCTGTGATGGACTGGAGACCTGTCCAGGTGTCTCTGTGATGGACTGGAGACCTGTCCAGGTGTCTCTGTGATGGACTGGAGACCTGTCCAGGTGTCTCTGTGATGGACTGGAGACCTGTCCAGGTGTCTCTGTGATGGACTGGAGACCTGTCCAGGTGTCTCTGTGATGGACTGGAGACCTGTCCAGGTGTCTCTGTGATGGACTGGAGACCTGTCCAGGTGTCTCTGTGATGGACTGGAGACCTGTCCAGGTGTCTCTGTGATGGACTGGAGACCTGTCCAGGTGTCTCTGTGATGGACTGGAGACCTGTCCAGGTGTCTCTGTGATGGACTGGAGACCTGTCCAGGTGTCTCTGTGATGGACTGGAGACCTGTCCAGGTGTCTCTGTGATGGACTGGAGACCTGTCCAGGTGTCTCTGTGATGGACTGGAGACCTGTCCAGGTGTCTCTGTGATGGACTGGAGACCTGTCCAGGTGTCTCTGTGATGGACTGGAGACCTGTCCAGGTGTCTCTGTGATGGACTGGAGACCTGTCCAGGTGTCTCTGTGATGGACTGGAGACCTGTCCAGGTGTCTCTGTGATGGACTGGAGACCTGTCCAGGTGTCTCTGTGATGGACTGGAGACCTGTCCAGGTGTCTCTGTGATGGACTGGAGACCTGTCCAGGTGTCTCTGTGATGGACTGGAGACCTGTCCAGGTGTCTCTGTGATGGACTGGAGACCTGTCCAGGTGTCTCTGTGATGGACTGGAGACCTGTCCAGGTGTCTCTGTGATGGACTGGAGACCTGTCCAGGTGTCTCTGTGATGGACTGGAGACCTGTCCAGGTGTCTCTGTGATGGACTGGAGACCTGTCCAGGTGTCCCTGTGATGGACTGGAGACCTGGAAACCTGAAAACACAAACTGATATTTTTATTAAAACAGCTGAAAACAAATAGACGATGATCCAGCTATGGAAATTTATGTTTTTTGACGGTATTTGATATAAATTTATTTTTAAATTTAATGATTGACATATAAACATTTTTTTTTATATTTAGTGAACATTTAGTGCATGTAAACATGCAAATTACAACTGGAAATATGAATGATGTTTTTCAGAACGTATGTTAGAATAAACATCTAAATATTTTAAAAGGGACTAATTTTTTAAACTATAAATTAATGTTGAATAATTATTAGAAACATTAATTAATATATTACCATTTCAGTGCTGTGGAAACGATTTAGATGTTGTAGAATTCCTTCTGCCTCGTCAACTTGCAGCTCCTGTAACTCCACACAGCTGCTCACTTCCTGAAGTGAAAAGTCTACAAAAAACAGCAGCAGCAGAAAAAAAATTATAACCTGCTGTTTCTTGTTGATCACTCGAAATAACTTTGGCTTCACTGAAGACAAATCGCTAAAATCTAAAGTTTTAAATGGCTAAATTCGACGGATGCGTTTGTATCTTTCTCCATTGTATTCAATGTGCGCGTTGGAGCAGAGTCTGGAGCTGACGTCACGATCACGTGACGGAAAATACCGGAAGTTTAGGGAGAAACACGGCGCGAATTTTAAACCAATTTAGAATGGAATATTCATTAATTTAACATTCTATTTGCAAAAACGAACATAGTTCAATGATAATAAATATATATGTTGAGCCATTTTATGAAAAGTACAAAAATCATGTCTGTGGAGCTTTAAGGATGAGCTGTTGGGGGATGATGGTGTTGAATGCCGAGCTGAAGTCGATGAACAGCATTCTAACATAAGCATCCTTTGTGTCCAGATGTGCGAGAGCTGTGTGGAGGGCAGAGGAGATGGCATCGTCGGTTGAGCGATTAGGTCGGTATGCAAATTGGAAGGGATCCAGGGAGGCAGGCAGGACAGATGTGATGCTTTTCATGACTAGCCGTTCAAAGCACTTCATCAGGATGGGGAGTGCTACTGGGCGATGGGAGTGAGTGCTACTGGGCGATAGTCATTGAGGCAGGAGTGCGTTGCCTTCTTTAGGACGGGGATGATGGTGGTGGCTTTGAAACAGGTGGGGACGATGGCCTGACTCAGTGAGATGTTGAAGATGTCCGTGAAGACCGCTGCGAGTTCCCCTGCACAGTCCTTCAGCACACGACCAGGTATGTTGTCAGGACCAGAGGCCTTCCGGGCGTTGATTTTGATGAATGATCGCCTTACGCTGTCTGATGACAGATGGTGCGTTCGTGTGTAATCGGATTTCCCACGATTAAACACGGCTTGAAGTTCAAAATCACTTTTAAAGCAACATTAAAGTGATTTATCATATTGTTTGCAAAAACAAACATATTTAAATGATAATATATATATATATATATATATATATATATATATATATATATACATATATATATATATATATATATATATTGAGCAATTTTATGAATAGTAAAAAAAATCATGTCAGTGGATCTTTAAAGTAGCTGTGACATGCATTTCCTACAAAGACAAAAAGTGGAAGAAAACATGTCAAGAAATTCAGCAGGATGCACATGATTTACCCATTTTCTCACACAACCGGCTTTTAATTTATTTTTTCTACTTGGCACAGCCAAAGTGAAACAAAGTGACGACAAAGGGGAACTCCCTGGTCTTTGTTTGAACAAGTCTCATTCACAAGACGTCTGGACTGAGACGTAGACTGACTGTTCTGATCGTCTGTCCATTCAGAATGCACACCGAGGTGGTGAAGGGGTCAGAGTCGGCCTACCTCTGACACCTCTGTGCTGCCGTGCAAGGTGATAATGGAGCCGGGCAGGCCGACGTGAGAAGGAAAAATAAAATGAAATCGGAGCTGCGGCTCAGTAATGTGATGAACTGCTCATGGTTGTGGCCACCACTCTTGATATTAAATAACATAAAACAGATCGATTCCCGAGGGAGTATTGATGGCGCACAACAACTCTTTAACTAGTTTTTTTTAAGTTGACCGCTAAGAGGATCGTTAAAGTGAATTAATTTATCTGAGGGCGATGTCCAACACACATTGAATGCATCTCGCTGTACTTCAGCCCAGCGGAGTTCTGCTCCACGTCTCTCTTGGCTCCACTCAAAGCTCACGCCTGAGCAGGGTGGGGTGGCTTCACCTGTGAATTGAGACAGGAAGCTTGCAGACAGACCACTGTGCAGCCATTTTGATGAACTGTCTTCTGAATAATGGTAACATCTGTAGCAATGTTCAGTTTACATGCAGGCGTTCCCCGTTCTCGTCACTTCCTGTTACTGTGCATACAAATGTCATCTCAGCAGTGTGTTTATTTCCAATAATGCATTCTATTTCCCACAAAAATTTGATGCCACAACATGGTTCTCCTTTCCCCCTCTTCTCTCTCGTCAGTCTGGGAGTGCATGAAGTTGAAGCGGCCCTGGGCAGAATGATTGATAGGTGTCAGTCAGGAGCTCCAGGGTTCAAAGCCAGCGCAGAGGAGCTCGCCTCTCTTCTCTCATTGCCAGATAAACAAACCGCTGTCGACATCTGTGGCCTGTACTCCAAGGTGCCGTTGAGTTTTTGTTTTTATCAAGTTGCTTTATGTATTTACTCTGCAGAACAAACAGCTCCTTCCTCTTGGTCTTTATGGCTCATGATCATATTCCCCAGCATTCTTCTTTTATCCTTTAAAATCAGAATAGTGATTAAAATATGCCCCTGAGATGATGGACACTGAGAGCCCCCTTCAAAATGTCAGCATCAACTGTAGCAGATTTATTTTACATAAAGTGGAATATACAGGTAGTCCTCGACTTACGACGGTCTCGACTTACGACGTTTCGCGGTTACGACACATCTCCCATTTAAAAATACGTATATATATATATATATTTTTTTTTTAATTTTATTTTGAAAAGCAGAGTTACGCAGTTTCCGGTTTTACTTAGTAAACGTAGCTGCGGAAGAATTCTGCCCTGTACTCTTTAAAAAAGCTAAGTCTGGTCCTCTGGACATTCAAAAAACAAAACAAAACTGTACTGTGAACGCGTTTTTACGTCGTAAACGAATACGGAGGATGGACCGAGCTGGACGGCGGTTTTATGTCATAAACGAATGGAGAATACGGAGGAGGTACGGGGGAAACGGCTTCACCAGCATCCCAGTAGGAAATAAACTCTTTTTTTCCCCTTCATTATGGCTCCAAATGTATGTGTTTTTTGATAATTATGTAGGGAACTGTGTTAGGATAGGCTAAGTGCTTGGTAAAATACAGTACTGTACGTATAAGGTGCAGTATGTAAGTATTTTCCGACTTACGTCAAAATTCGGTTTACGCCGCTGCGTAGGAACGGATCTCTGTCGTAAGTCGAGGACTACCTGTACTTTATTTATTAGGAGAGAGAGTCATACAAACGTAACTCGTGGTAGTTGAGACAAAATTGGAAAAGAAATGGCATTTTAGTTATAAATATTTATCAATGCTTGTTAAGGAGAATTGGCATTGATACCAGATATAAAATTTAGAATGCTTAGTGAACGTTATAGTGGTTATTTTGGCAGCAAAATGTTAGTTGTTTTTTTTTATCAGAGAAAATACTATGAGTTTTTTGACAAGCACAGCTTCTATGACAGTTTTAAAGTGGGCTCCTGAAGAAATATTTTTTTTTGTTTCAACGAAGAGGGTAAAGGCTTGTATCTTCACCTTACATCACAAAATCGATTGAGACTCTTCCCTCATAGAACGACTGTGCAAAACACGGCGTAGGGTAC
>JBBPBX010016219.1:12874-48434 GCA_038048925.1 Garcialebias charrua
GCATATGAACCCCAACCCACCAGCGAGCCGAGAGCCCCCGGCCAGAGCTGGGCACCAGAGCGCCAGCCAGCCCATAGCCCGGCGACCCGCCCGCCAGAGCCCAAGACCCCCGACCCCCACCAGGCCCAAGCCCGGGGACGACGCGCCCCCAGAGTCCCAAGCCCCCGGCACCCACCCCGAAACCACCCCAGCACAGCCGGGTCACCGACCGGCGACCCATGACCGCCGCCACCGACCACCCGAGGGCCCGCATGCCGCCCCCAGTAGATGTCCCCCAGAACCCCCCCGGTCCTCCCCAGGTCGAAGACGAGGTCCTCCCCGCCCAAGCAGCCCTAACCCCCCGGCGCCCCAAACCCCAACCTCCCCCCCCTCCAGTCCCAATGCCCCACAAGGCCACATCCCAGACCCCCACCCTCACTACGTAACGGAGCCGATCAAAGAATGCCAAATAGGTTGATCCAATGTGTCGGCAGATGCTGTTTCAAGACTAATATGATCTAACAGAAGATTTTTATACTGATTAACGCTAAGATTATTTTTATTTTTCCAATTTACGAGTATGGTTTTCTTTGCGATGCATAAGGCAGTGAAAAGCATATAGGATGTATTTTTTTCTAGTATAACATCTTCAAAGATACCCAATAAGCAAACAGATGGAGAGAGTGGGATATTAATTTTCAAACATTTAGACAAGTCTTCACATACCTGTACCCAGAACCTCTGAACGGATGGACAGAACCAGAGCGCGTGAATATAATCATCAGGTGTATTACTTATGCACTGTGAGCACTTGTTAGATGGTATAAAGCCCATCTTAAACATTCGCTCCCCTGTATAATGTACTCTATAGAGAACCTTATATTGTATTAATTGTAAATTGGAGAGTCTAGTCAATTTAAAAGTATTTGAACATACTTGAGACCAAATTTTTTGTTCAAAGTTGATTGATAAATCTGACTCCCATTTTTCAACAGGTAGTGCTATCGAGTCATCGATCCTAGACAATTTTTTGTATATTTTAGATAATAATTTCGGTGGTTGAAAATTAATAAACTCTAACACACATGTTGGGGTTTCCAACAATGTTTTATTAAGCTTAAATTTCTTTTTTACAATTGACTTAATTTGTTGGTATTGTAGGAAATATTTATTATCAATGTCATATTGTATTATTAATTTATTAAATGGAATAAAGTCTATACCCTCAAATATGTGTTCCAGACATTCAATACCTTTCATTCTCCAACCTGGGAAATTTAACATATTATTTTCTTGTTGAATGTCAGGATTGTTCCAGAGAGGTGTATGTCTACATGGGAGTAGTGAAGACTTTGTCATTTTCAGATACTCCCACCATGCTGTCAGAGATGAGCTAATATTGATGCTCTTAAAGCAGACATGTCTTTTTAAATCTGTACTGATAAATGGTAGATCTGAAATCCTAATATTATTACATAAAGTTTGTTCTACAAGCCCAAAACCAGAAAAGTTGGCACGTTGTGCAAATCGCAAATAAAAACAGAATACAATGACTTGCAAATCCTAATATTATTACATAAAGTTTGTTCTATATCCATCCAAGTTTCATCTAGTGCATTCGGTTTTAACCACTTTGATATATATTGTAATCTGTTTGCTAAATAGTAGTAATAAAAGTTTGGAAGTTCTAATCCTCCGGTATCTTTAGATTTTTGTAATGTTTTTAAACTAATACGCGGAGTTTTATTGTTCCAAAGGAATTTAGATATAGAAGAGTCCAGGGACTTAAACCATTCATTTGAAGGTTTATTTGGAATCATTGAGAATAAATAATTTATTCTCGGCAGCACCATCATTTTTACTGAGGCAACTCTTCCCATAAGTGATATGGGTAGAGATCTCCATCTAGTAAGATCGTCTTCAATTTTCTTTAATAATGGGATATGATTTAATTTTATTAAATCCTCCAATTTAGGAGAGATATTAACACCTAAATATTTAATATTACCTGATTGTAGTCTTTCATTAAGAGAATTATTAAACACACAATTTATCGGAAGCACTGTAGATTTTGTCCAGTTTATAGAATAATCAGAAACTTTTGAAAATGAGTTTATTAACTTGATAACATTGGATATTGAGTTTCCTGAGTTCTCAAGAAAAAGCAAAACATCGTCAGCATAAAGACTCATTTTATGTTCTATGTTTCTACCCTTTATGCCTTTAATATCAACACTTTGCCTTATTGCTGCTGCTAACGGTTCAATAAAAATAGCAAATAATGCTGGTGAAAGTGGACAACCTTGCCTGGTGCCCCTCTGTAAACAGAAGCTTGAAGATAATTGATTATTTGTCCTGACACACGCTGTTGGTGAACTATATAATATTTTTAACCAGTTAATGAAGTAATCCCCAAATCCAAATTTATTTAAGGTAGCAAATAAGAAATTCCAATTTACTCTATCGAATGCTTTTTCAGCATCTAAAGAAAAAATAGCTGTTTCAATATTTTTAAAATACGAATACTCTATTACATTATATAATCTTCGTGTATTTGTGTCTGAGTGTCTTCCTTTTATGAATCCGGTTTGGTCTGGATGTATAATAACAGGAGTTATCTTCTCTAGTCTTTTAGATAAGACTTTACAAATTATTTTAACATCAACATTAATGAGAGAGATTGGACGATAACTCGTAGGTAATACTGGGTCTTTGCCTGGCTTTAATAAGAGACTAATGTTGGCTGAATTCATATGTGTTGGTAGCCTGCCATTTTCTTCTGACTCAAGTAGCACTCTATAAAATATCGGTTCCAGTATATCCCAGAACTTTTTATAGTATTCTACTGGATATCCATCAGGACCTGGCGATTTCTTATTAGGCATGCTTTTAATTGCTTCATGGAGCTCATCTGAAGTTAATGGTGAGTCTAGTTTTGATGATTGACTAATATCTAGTTTTGGGAGTGTTACTTTCTCTAAGAATTCATTAATATCCTCATTAGATGGATTTATTTGTGGAGTGTATAGAGTTTTATAGAAATCTTTAAAAACATTGTTTACTTTTCCCTCATCATGAATTATATTTCCATCTTTATCTTTAATACCAAATATATATGTTTTTTCTTTGTTTAATTTAAGTTGCACTTTCTTGCAATTTAATACGTCAGCACACTTAAATGTAACACAACAGACTTCAATAAAGGATGTTAACATACTTAGTCTGAGGCTCTATGACTTAAATAGTTTCCAGCTTAGAATTGAGGGGAAAAGAGAAATTTAAGAAGGAGAGGTTAAAGGAGGAAGTTATTTATCTTGAGTGTAACCAGAGATGACACTTTCCATCCGACTTCTGCTAAATCCAGGTACGTTTGTAAACAGCTCTTTACCTTGAAGACGACTAGTCTTATAAGGAGATGGTACCAGCCTTTCAGGCGTACAGAATCGTTGCAGGTCCAGTACGTCCGAACCGGTTCTCGTTTACGTGTCAACGTCTCCTGGGATCCGCGTCAGTCATCAGAAAATGCGTCAGCTCCTGGCCTCTGACTTCAAGATAACTTATTCCAGGAAGAAATAAGCAAAGTTTGAGCTTACGCTCGTTCGAAGTGGACTCATAACAGCATGTTATTAGTCCTTAACTGGATGACGTGTCCTTAGCGTGTGACTAAACGTCCATCCAGCTCTTTGGGAAAGTTCACATCTCTTGAAGTTCCCAGCAGACTCTGACTAATTCCAGCTTAGCTTAGAACTTTAAGAAAGAACTCTGAGAGGAGCGAGACTTGTCTCTTCCCCATTGGTTCAAAAACCAGTCGAGCAGTTCACTTGTCATCACGATTCAAGGTGAAATCCAGAGCAGAGGGAAATTGTTTAGGAAAAGTATCTGAGTGAAGAGACTTTCAGATGCTAGATGAGAGTTTTAGCTGAAACTCAACAAAAACAATTTCTGTGTAAGTCAGTTTGACCTTTTATCTGAACTTTGACACCCTTATATGATCAAGTAACACAGTAATACTCCATATTAAAAGAATAACAGCATATAACATATATCATGAAAATGACAAAAGTTATTCTTTTGATTACATTAGAATAAAATCAAAGATAGAAATAGTCTCTTTTGGTGACTATGTTCTCAGATTACAACTAATGGAATAATTTGTAGTAAATGTCTTGCTTTACTGAGAGGTCAGTAAAGGTCATCTCTGGAACAGTTCAAAAATACACAGGTGTATCAGAGTGGACACGGTCATGCCCACTACAAATGTGTGTTTTGAGTTTGTCACACGGCATAAATATGTGTTATTAATCACCCATATAAATCTGACTGATTAAAAACATTGTTTACCTTATAAAATTGTCTCAAAAATAATGAAAAAAAACATAATTGTGCCCTGGTCTGAAACGCTGGGGGCGTGAAGAACTGCCGTGAAGGGAGGATGTTTGCGAAGGCTGGCAGCCTAATAGCCTATATGCCACGGGTAGTGTTGACGTACTTCCGTTAAAATGTGACCCGTGCGCTTCACTTCCGGCTCTCATCTACTACTGTTGTTGTTAGCGGTAGCTTCTAGAACTAGACCATGTAAAAGACACAAAAGGTAAATTATCTGCGAGCTACTGGTACAACAAGAGAGATTTGTTGTGTGCCGTTGTGTCCAGTGAATAGCAGGTACAATAGAGCGCTTAGTTTTTTATATTTTAATGCCAGAGTTCGTGGCTAACCGAGTTAGCCTTAAAGCTAACACTCGGTTGTAGCTGGCGTTTTAAACCTCAGAATATTCAAGAGCCAGCATCAAACAGTGGTTAAAAATGAGCTGTACCTGCATTGTTCCAGTGGAATAATTGTCCCTTCCACTTCCATGACCGGGGCTTTGGGAGAGAAGCAGAGAGGACAGCGAGGAGGAGAACACAGCAGCTGCAGCTCAGTAAGAAACGCCGCAGTGAAGAAACACGATTATCACTCGACTCCACATCCTGCACTTGTAGATTTAATGTTGGAGTCATGATGAGTGATTTAATAAAAGTTTGTAACTACATACTTTTAAAATAATATTCAGATTTTAACATATGTTTTCTAATCTGTAAATATGTTTGTAAACTCTTAGTAACTTCAGAGCTGTTACACCTCTGAAATATTCTCTGCTGTTTCCTTTAATATGAAACCAGAACTGTTTCACTCCAATTAAACATTTAATTTCCTGAGATGTAATTAATTTATTTTAAAGCATAACTCTCATAAAGAGTTCTCCGTTTGGTTTTTTACTTGTAGGTAAATATGAACACTTGTTTTTTTTTTCAGGTTTGCATCATCTGACCTCCTGATGTGTTCCTGCTGGCCCATGACTGCTCTGCTCTGCCATTCATGGTCGGTGTTCACCAAGAACTGAGAGGAACTCCCCATCAAGTTCAACTTGTGTTTATTTGTCTTATACAGGTTAACACAGAGTTAACAGTACAATGAAGTGCTCAGGATGAGAAGAGCAGATTTGACTTGCTAAAAATCAAAGAACAAACTACTGTATGTATACTAAAAGCATGCACAGTGAAAAAGTAATTATAATATTCACAAAGTCCTGAAGAGAGACGGATATAACAATGCAGCAGGATGAATTTGAATTAACTACTGCAAGTATTTCAAGCTAGTAATATAAGCTAACATGCACATAAAGTTTTATAATATATATATATATATATATAAATATATACACATACAGTATATATAATAATATATTATTATATATATGTGTATATATTTATATATATATATATATTTAAAACTTTATGTGCATATATATGTATGCACATAATCAACATTACACAGGTTGTGTGACAGGTTATTGCACAAGTACTGTAGTGACATTGAGATTTAATTATTAGTTATTACCAGTTGTTCAGTGTTATTTATTGATTATTTAACCACACCACCCCGTCAACTCATACCCTGCAGCCCGTTGAGTTCTTCCTGTTCTTAAATGACCTTGACCTTGGATCAAAGCAACGGGACCTTGCTGACCCGTACGGTGTCCATCAGTCCACGGTCAGACGGATTTTCACAGCAACTTTTTATTGACAGTACTCGGCTCTACCTGAAGAGCAGATACATAAAAATCTACCTGCAGACTTCAAGGACTACCCTGACACTACAGTCACACTACTTACTACTTGTAAGAAAATAAAATGTTCAAAACATTCTGACTTTTGTCTTCATTGATGTATTATCACCCAAAAAAAATGTGTACTGTATTTTGGTTTAAGACAGGCTTAGAGTCGTTTTAGCCATTTTATTAAAAAGAAATTTGATGATAATGTTACATTACTGTACAAAACGTATGAGTCAAGCTAAATGAGGCACAATATTTAAACACTGTTTAAATTATATTATTATTATTACATCTTCTGACTAACTCCCAGCTTCCTCGACTGCTTTTGGAGATTTAAAAACATGTAATCAGTCAGATTACAGTGCCTCAGTGGAAAAACTTGTTTGTTGTTGTTTGGATCCAATCTCAGCTCCTCACTGACTGCTGACTGCTGCCATCAGGGAGGAGACTGAGGAGTCTCCAGGCTCGAACCAGCAGACTGAGAGACAGCTCTGTTCATCAGGCAGTCAGGATGCTAAACACTCTGCCTGCTCTGCCCCCCCTCCCATTTGAACTGCCTTAACACTAAAACTTTCTCACACATTACCACACAACACAAAGATTTTAACACTGGACTCTGTGTCATCAAACGGTTTATTCACTAAGCTCTCGGTCATGTGCTCATACAGTTTGCACTACTTCTCATACTTGCACTAATGTTTGTATTACATCACTGCCTATAATCATAATACTGTTTACATTCTCTGTTTACATTTATTAATACTGTTTACTTTTATTACTACTGCTTACATGTAACTACTACTGTTTACATTTACACTACTCTAATATCTACACCACTGCTGATACATATACAATGTGCTCTGAACGGTCTTATTTAGGGATGCCCAATGTGCCTTACTGCATATGCCACTTTTTGCCTCTATAACAACATCAACTACTACCTCATACATATACTGTGTACATTAACTCATACGCTGCTTTGCCACTTTGCAAATGTCAATGCTAGAAACCTTTAGTTTATTTTAGTTATACTTTTTATACTCTTTTTTTATACTAGTATGCAAAAACTCAGGACAGTATTATGTTCATTAAATGTTTAATGTTTTAGTTTTAGAGTTGGTGTAAATTTTCATACTCTTATTCCACTATGCAAAAAACTCAGGACAGTGTTAGTTTTACTATTTTATGCTTATGTCAATTATTATATGTTTCAGTGTTTCAATGTTTAGATGTTTACTGTTGCACCGAGGGACTGAGAGAAACGCAATTTCGGTCCTGTGTATGTCCTGTACAGTACATATTGCAGATCTGACAATAAAGTTGACTTTGACTTTGACTTTGACTCACTGCTTCCCTCATGTTTGAGCTGTAGCGGTGGTGTCTTCCCACGTCTCACAAACATCTAGGATGGACCAGGGGTTCCCTCATCATCACCAACACCTGCCGTGTCCTGTGCAGTGAAAGAAAACATCTCTTATTAAGGCCTGCTACAAACAGTGATTTAACAGGTTTGACTTCAGCTCAACTTTTGTACACAAACTTGAATTAAAATAACTTTTGTTTCTAAATCTGCTCTAAATCTCCTGCCTCCTTGTTTGAAACTGAACTGTCAGGTGGCTTTGACTCAAACAGTGGGGCTTCTGGTTCTCTTCCTCATGGACTGTAAACACTCAGCCCTAACTGACTTCTCCTGCCTCCTTGTTTGAAACTAACATTTGTGTTAATAAGAAAACATTGTACAGACAAAACACGTTTACTCAACAGATTAGCAAGGCTAACTATGTTAGCTGTGTTAGCCTACATGAGGCAGTTTGGTGAACTGAAAACAAATACCGACTTACCTTCATATTTATTTATGTAGTTGGACACAAAGCTTAAATCCTTTATCCTTCTTAGATGTGGGCGCTTTAGAGAAGGTCTGAATTATTCTGTAGACATTATTAACAGTGACTGTCGGCAAGTCCTGCAGAGATCTCGTGAAGAACGCCATCGCTAACACCGTGTTGACTGCAAACCGGAAGTGCGCCGCATGTGTAATGAATGCGGAAGTGCTGGAACGGAAGTCCGTGGCATATAGCCTATTGGAGTTCTCCAGCCCTACTCATTTGAACCTCCAGAGCCAGACTCAGACTCTGAGTCAGACAGTGACCACTGTGACGGTCGGCATCGTTCTTCACAGCCTGAGCTGTGTGTGGAGAGGCAGACAGGTGCAGCAGAGATCCAGTAAACCTGCTCTGTTTTTATCTGAGTTCTGGCTGTAACAGCAGCTCCTTTTTCCAAGAGTTACGCTGTTTTTAGTGCACAAACAACTCTGGTTTTGTTTTTAAAGTTGAGGACACAACTATAATTCATAACTCCGCTGTTATGTGTTTAATAATAAGCGCTATTTTAGAAGATGAGCGGACTCGCTGCACCCGGTCCGACCCGGTCACATCGCATGCGGGGTCTGTGTTGGTGATTAAAATATAGAGTAATCACGTTGATAACTAAGTATGCAATGGACCTGTCGCATTTTCTTAGCAAAAAAGGAGCTATAGCTATTGCTATCTGATGCTATCTGCGATTCGCGAGTGAACGGCTCCACCGAGGCAAGAACTAATTTATACGGCTGGAGCTGCAGGGGGTGGGGCTAGACCGCGTGACGAAACGCGGCCACATTTAAAACACGCCTAAAAAATCCTGAAACAGAAATATCGTTATACACAGTTTGATCTATAACTACAAAATTAATTGAGCTACAATTTTTAGACTTTTTACTCATTTACAACATTACAATTATGACATTTATAATGTTTATTGAAGAAAATATTGAAATTCACTTTACACGGTCTTTAAATCCTGCCACATGCACAAATACTCTGATACAGCTTCTGTGGTGGAGTGGACTGGATCAGGGACCTTGTGATGCCTTCAGGGACCGATACATTAGGGCTTATCAAGTTCAAGTCAACTTTATTGTCATTTCTATCACATGTGGTACATTAGGTGGAACAAAATTATGTACAAAGGATCCCAGTTACATTCAACAACAGCAAAAATGCAAAGAGACGGTATACAAGGATCTCAGATGTACGTTAAACACTAATAATGTGAAACAATACGGCGTAACAGCCCGGACATGAGTCTGTGGTGAGCAGATGGGTATGAATGAATACAGCAGCATGCAAGAAGCAATACAGCATTATTTATTTTTTTAATTTATTTATAAATTTATTCATTTTAAAATACAACACAAAACAATCCCATAAACGCATTATTTCAATCCTAAAATAATGAAAACCAAAGAGATGGGTTTCTGCAGGCCATGGTGTCAAATCTGCCAGTCTCCAAACGCCTGGGGGTCACTCTGGATGACGAGCTGGACTGGACCCCGACTTTATGCCAAGGACAAGTCACTTTCACTGAAAAGAGTTTAGCACCAACAAGGAGATTCCCAAAAAGCTGTTGATGATCAGCTGAAGGACAATTCAGCTCCAGCTTCAGGTCTTTCTGGATTTTTCTGCACGTTCTGTTCTTCTGTAAAGAGCCTAAAGGTCTGACTCCTTCATTTAGCAGAATAGGCTGTCCTGGTCAGACTGAACCAAAACAGAGTAGAATATAACCAAAGAAAAACTTTAAAAGAACATCAAAGTTTGTGAAACTACTGGATCAGATCACTGCCTTCAAGCCTGGCTGAATGGAAACAAAATCCAAAGAAAGGAGCAGTGATTTAAAACTTTTGCACAGTGCTGAATGTTTGTGTGAAGCAGCTTTTTGGCTTTTTAACAGCTGGTTAAAATTAAAACCTCTGAGTACACCTTCACTGAAATCGACCTTTCTGGGATTAGAGAGTTCCTGATTATTAGATTAAATCTGAGATTATTTTCCACACATTAACAATAAAACACTTAGTTAGAGCAGGAGATGTTCCAGAATCATCTGTTCTTGTCTTAACAAGCTGCAGGTTCACGCACGTTGTTGTGTACACTCGTTCTGGATCAAAGAGCCAACACATCTTTCAGATCTGGTTTTCTTTTTTGTTCAGCCTCTGTGTCCTGAGAAGGGGTCACGTTGATCAGCAGGTTCTGTAAAACTGATGGTTGAATGAAGGTCCAGGTGACGCCTCTGAGCAGACGTGGTGTTCTTCTGTTTCCAGGATGAGACTGTGGACCTCCGACAGGTTTACTTCAGTGTTGCGCCCGTCGCTGGATTCACCAGCTTCAAGTCTTTACTTCACTCTGCTTTTACTGTAAGTCGTTGTTTGAGTCTCATTTGTTCAATTTTTTCTTTAAAAAAAAAATCAAACTGTGGTTTGATAAAAGTATTTTGAACGTTTTCGCTCTGATTTTTCAGCTGTTTGACAAAGAGGACCGAGGCAGTCTGAGTGCAGAGGAGCTCTCCGACCTCATGGGGGCGCTGCTCGGTGTTCCTCAGCACAACACTGCTGCACTGTACGCTGAGGTCTCCAGTCAGGGTCTGCTTACTGAAGGTCAGCTTCTGAAACTGTCTTTATACTTCTCTCTGGTAAGATGTTTGAGTGGAGCCCAAGCAGAGAATGATTCAGCACCTGGACTTGAATTGTGTCCAGATACTTGCATTTAGTATTGTGAAGTACGCACTGCAAGTTGTGTAATACGCACTGCAGGCTGCGTGATACGCACTGCAGGCTGCAGTTTAGAGCAGTGTTTTTCAACCTTTTTTGAGCCAAGGCACAATGTTTTCATTGAAAAAATCACGAGGCACACCACCAACCAAAATTGTAAACATAGGTACTCTGTATCCGCCTATATTAAATATATAGTCATTCTTATCAAAGTGTCTTGAATAGGAATGAAAAAAACACAAAAATGTATTTGTATCATATTTTATATTTCTTATTTCAAATTGCACTTAACATGTCTTCAAAAATACACCCGAACAGTACCACAACAATGTGGTCTTAAATTGAAAGAGGTTGTAGAAAACTTCAAAGTGTTTTACAAACTAATTCTGTCCACAAGCATTCTGTTAGCCATTCTCTCTACATTTTACTCACTTGTTGGATAGCTACTCACCGCATACCAAGCACAACGGAGTCGGTGTCGTTGCATCCCCGGTGAAATATATTTCTATCAGTATTACATTACACCCATTATGTGCTATTATTTGTATTCACTTAATTCTGCCTTATAATGTGAAATGTGACACAAGGCAGAACGTTTTTCTCTCGGGCTTTGTTTTCACTAGGGAACAGTTACACGCCTGCACAATTCAACAGACCCAACATTTGATGTTTACATTGAAGCTGATAGTTTGTTGACAGAAAGGAGGGTCACGTGGTAGTGTAGGTGGTTCCAGGGCGGTCCCGAAGCAGTCCAAGGCGGTTCCAGGTTCCAGGAGGCGGTGACGACATCCGGGGTTTTTATAACCGTGGCCCTGCCTTTGAAGATGTGTGTGTGGACTGTGCTCGGAGTCAGGTCTGTTGTTGCTGTAAGGTTTATTCTTATTATGTACAATAAACCTGCATAAACTTGCACATTCGTTTCAGAGCTTCCTTCAACCTTTTGAATTCGCAACAATTTGGTGATCCCGACGCTGAGAAGTTTGCAGTTTCGCCTGAAACGAGAGATGATTTGGAGGGTTTCCCCCCCCACCGAGCGGGACGAGCACGCGCGCAGTCAACAACCGGTGCTTCACAGAGTAGGTGAGCAGAACTCCTCTTATCACAAAATGTCTGCTATCGGATACACTAAATTATTTGTTGACTGAGGGCTGTTTGTCTCCGGGTGGGCCAATGGTTTATTGTGTTAGCAGCTAAAAGTAAAAAACGTGAACTACTGTTGGTATTTCATTTGAATGTGCTTTTTTTTTGCGGTTCTTGTACATGTAAGTAAGCACATAAGTTCCACACATGCGCAGGGAAAATTTACGAGTGCCTTAAGTTTGCCCTTCCCCCTCTATGAGCTCCGGCCTGTCGGCTGGGAGACACTTTCTTTTTCTTTTGGACTCCGGGTGGCTGTGGGGCCGAGGCCGGTCGTGAACTCCGGGACTTTGCTCGCCGTAGAGCTCACAAAGGCTTTCATCCGGCACACGGTTTTCGCCGTAAAGAGTGCTCCGGGCGCTCCGGGTTCACAGGTTGCCGTGCATGTGATTAAGTTCACAACCGGGACCTGTGATCACTGTTAGAGTCACATTTTTCCTCCCCTTCCCCGTTAAAGTCGATTACCGTATTTTCCACTGTATAGGTCGCACCCATTTTTTAAGATAACTTTATTATCTTTTTATTGTTTTTTTTGGCTTTCTTTTCTTTTTTTTGAGGCATGCGACCTGTACACCGGAAGGTGCTGTATACACGCAAACAAAGGCAACAGGGACAGATTTTTTATTTTTATTCTCATTTATTGCGTTTGTGAGTGTAAAAGCCAGGGAGACAGGAACCTGGTCTGGGGATGTGCCCGAAGCAGTTTCGCAGATGCAAGCTGCTGGCTCGAACTCAGATTTATGGCTTCTAACAAGATAACACTTTCCTGTTGGTGCCTGACACGAAGGGAAAGAGGTACCCGAAAGGAGACATCTCCTCCCCTCCTCCCTCAACCCCCTCCCCTACGCGCCTGTGAACATGCCTTGACAGCCACAGATGCCTCTTTCATCCATAAATCTCACTGAGTTGTCTCCTGGTTCTGGTTCTGGACCTGCTAAAGGGTCCGGCTCAGGGTTTCGGCTGATAACGGGGAGTTTTACAACTTAATCAGCTCAGGATGGGACTGTAAGAGTTACTGTTTATTAGTGTAGTTACTTCAGTGCTGCTTTTGAGAAAACTCCAGAGTACAGTAGTTAGTTTGAAACCTAAACGTTATCTGTTTATTTCTTCTTGGGCAACTTGCTGGACGAGGGACTATCCCACAACTGTTCTGGACGCTATGGATTAGATAGACTCTCAGGTGACGTCCTGCACTTTATTAATGAAGTTACGCAAGGGGTTTTGTGCCTATATTCTTTTTGCTGATATGTGCTTTTCACTCTCAGTGTTAAAGGCACATTTCTGATTTTTATAGGTGAGGTTCATATGAACATGTTGGCAAATACTGTCTTACCTGCTGCAGGTAGCTTTTTGCATTGCCTAAAGGATTACATGCAGGGTTAATTTCACGCCATTAATTGTTACGTTTCCAGTTCTCATCAATTCAGCCTGGTGGGGTGCAGGTCATGTTTAATGACATATGAACAAGGCCTGTGTAATAGTGGTTTGGAGTACTTTGGTGGTTTATTTTTATTTTATTTATTTGTTTTTTTTTAGGTCTATTTCTTTTCTTCTTCATATGCTTTGATGCTTTGGAGGACTGGCACTTGACCTGCCGGAAGGGAGTCTTCTCGTTGCTGGCAGATGTGCTGGTGTGTTCATGACTTATACTGCAGGAGGTGACCTTATTTAGGAGTTTTCTGAGGTTTCAGCTTGGCATCTAATCAGTGAATGCTGCAGGTGTTCCATGACGACGTTTGGTTAGCAGTTAATTATTTCTACTTGGTGGTGGATTTCACTTATACACAGATATGCAGCTCTCAATTTACAATTTTATTCCTCACCCTACAACATTCGCATTGCTCAGTACACTCATTTGCATACACCTAGGTTCCCTCAACCATAGCATGGACTAGTTGCATCGTGACTCTCTGGTTTTGAACGCCATTCTTGGACAGTTCACATGTTGTGCTGTCATTGAAGGAAGGTTTTGCTAACAACTCCTTTTGGCACCTGCACTGGACTGCACTGAACTGTCGAATTACGTTGTGTTCAGCTGTGCTGCAAGCTGACAACGCCTGCACTGGACTGCTGAAATGCATCATGTTCAGCTAGAGCCGCAAGCTGTCATGACTCATGCCTGAACTGTTACATGGAGTTTTACATTTTTGCACCAGTTTCAACTCAAGTCTATGAACTGTGGTCTGCACCCACTGCTGAACTCTTGACATCTCCAGGATGGGGGCTGGAGAACGTCATGACAAGTGATAGTCAAGCTGGGAAACGTCACTACCAAACATAGCAGCCTGGCTGATGTGTCAGCTGACCATGTGATCTTCAGGTGGTGATTCAATAACTACAGTTTTTCATGATCAGTACTATCTTTGCTATGGTAGAATCTCACGCACACTCATTATTCATACATACATGTACAGATCTCACTGACACGTGACCTGCATGGCCACACACGTTTTTGTTTCATCCTTCACGTACTCACAGTACAGTTGTTCGGTATGGGCACCTGTTGCGTTCCTTTTTGGATGGGTGTTTTTCTTTTTCTTTTCTTTTTCCTCACCTTTTTGACAGGCATAGGTAGAGAGTTCGCTGACATGATGCAGAGAAGGAAGGTAAATGTTTTCTTTGTCCTGGAGACCGAGTGGAAGGGCGGCAAGGCTCACAGTATTGGAGCAGGGTTCGAACTCTCTTACCATGGTGTGGATAGCGGGAGAGATGGAGTAGAGGTTGTGTTGAAGGAGGAGTTGGCATAGGATGTAGTGGTGGTGAAGAATGTGTCAGATGGGGTGGTGTGTCTTATGGTAGAAGTGGTAAGTCTGATGCTAAATAGTTGGGTTCGGATGTTTTGAGTTTTTATTTTTTCTTTCTTGTAGTATTTCCATCTGCAGTACAGATGACGTTCGTGTTATGAGCATTCCATTATTTTCTTTGTAACAGGATGTTTTTTGATTGCCTCCTGTTTCAAAAGGGGATGACAAATAAGGAACATATAGTTAAACACACCATTTCAAATAACTAATTAGATCAACGTTTTAACTCTTCATACAGTGATGAGAGCTGGAAACAGTTATACATTTGATAAAGTTATAAAAGATCATTTTAATAAGTGCCTAAAAACAGGTTGTTGGATAGTAGTTGCTCAACAAGATTCTGTTGAACCCACCTCTTGATCTGAACGTTTGGGGTAATTTATATAGATTTAGTGCTGACTTTTTCTTATTTTTTCATTTACAGGTCAAATCTGGACTTCTGATGATCGTGAAGGAACACGAAAAATAAGATTGTGAATAATTTATATCTGAAAAGGGGAAATGCACTTTACAATCACATGTTTCCACAGCTGTGATGGACAAGCAGAGGAACCTTACCATAACTGGGTTTACATTCCTCCCCTTTTCAGCAGATTAATTAATGTTGAATGAATGCTTAATGTTGCAGTGTAAACAATGAAGGGAAGATCTATTTCACTGCACCATTTTTTATCCTATAGGTTAACAGGTGGAACATGCAGCAGAGCAGAACTAATCACATTAACTAACAAACTAACCAACTAATCACTAATATATGCCAAGGTTTTCTCATTATTTGTTGAAACCTCTCAATTGTTGTTTACACCATATGTTGAAAGGATACATATGGTTATTCTTACGCCTGTGAAGTATGACTGTGAGTTTGATCCAGGAGGTCCAGAAAGGATTGAAGGTTGTTGAGATGAATGAGTCAGACAGAATGTGAATGTTACAGACAGATTAATGTGACTATATATATATATATATGTTTGTGCCTGGTGAATGTGCAGTACAATAGTTGTGTGTTGATAGATTTTTGAGAAAGGTGTACAGGGTTTTCACTACTTTTCTATAGATATAATTTAGTTTTATCAATTTTGATTCTTAGATCTGAACGATAATTAGAAATGTTTTAGAGGATACATTTTAGCTGCACCTTTGTTAAGAAGTATCAGAGTAGCCTAGCGGTGAATTTTACTGATAGGAATTGTTTGTGGTATAACATTCTGGTACAGAGAATAATATATATATATATAGGATATGGATGTGAATAAGATAATTGAGTTTGACAGGTTATGGAAGGATTTTTGTGTTTTCTGTTCGGATCAGATTAATCATAGATTAAGTGTTAATTTTCTGAATGTGGTCTTAGCCCTTATCACAGACATCTCTGAATAAGAGCAGTTGAGCTTTTCTCAGATATTGGATTAGTAAGAGAGTAGTGTAGGCTTTTCTCCTCACAGGTGTCTATGATGAAGAAGATGAAGAGGCCTGACACCAGTTCTTTGCTAAGGTTAACACATACCAGAAATGCACACACTGGAGCAGAGTATATGCAATGTTTTGAAGTTGTTAAGAGTTGATAAATCAAATTTTGGGAAATTTAAGGGTTTTTGAGAAAGTATTGCATTTATAAAGTCAAATTATAGTCCAGTTGTTTTTTTTTTATTTGAACGCCTTTTTAAAGGTATTGAATTTAACTTCATTATTCCTGCATATACCCTGTAGAGGCGTGTTTTGTGAGGGACAGTCCGCACGGTTCTTACTTGTTTTTATTTTTTGTTTGTTTGTTTTTGCATCTATTTTTGTCTTGTTTGTTTTTGTCTGTTTTATTCTTGT
This sequence comes from Garcialebias charrua, assembly GCA_038048925.1. Taxonomy (NCBI): domain Eukaryota; kingdom Metazoa; phylum Chordata; class Actinopteri; order Cyprinodontiformes; family Rivulidae; genus Garcialebias; species Garcialebias charrua. The sequence goes on from JBBPBX010016219.1 coordinate 29,289, forward strand.
TCATTGTTTTTGTTTGTTTTGTCTTGTTTCTATTTGTTTGTTACATTTGTTTTATTCTTTGTTTTTGTCTGTTTTATTCTTTATTTGTTTGTTTTGTTCTTATTCTGTTTCTTCTTGTTCTTTGTTGTTGGTTGTTTTCTTTGTTTGTACTTTCTTACCTTTACTTTTATTAGTTATTACCATGTAGTATTAATGATTATTTTTATATAAGGTGGTTTTATATTCTGGGTGGGTAACTTAGATGTAATATTGCTGTGGGTGGGAATGTTAGAGATTTCCAATGTGTATCCAGTTTTTAATTGCATTCTCACATAGAACATATAGGATTTTGTTGACATGATGTTTGTCATGTCAAAAGGGGAATTGAAATATATTTCTATCAGTATTACATTACACCCATTATGTTCTATTATTTGTATTCACTTAATTCTGCCTTATAATGTGAAATGTGACACAAGGCAGAACGTTTTTCTCTCGGGCTTTGTTTTCACTAGGGAACAGTTACACGCCTGCACAATTCAACAGACCCAACATTTGATGTTTACATTGAAGCTGATAGTTTGTTGACAGAAAGGAGGGTCACGTGGTAGTGTAGGTGGTTCCAGGGCGGTCCCGAAGCAGTCCAAGGCGGTTCCAGGTTCCAGGAGGCGGTGACGACATCCGGGGTTTTTATAACCGTGGCCCTGCCTTTGAAGATGTGTGTGTGGACTGTGCTCGGAGTCAGGTCTGTTGTTGCTGTAAGGTTTATTCTTATTATGTACAATAAACCTGCATAAACTTGCACATTCGTTTCAGAGCTTCCTTCAACCTTTTGAATTCGCAACAGTCTTCTCACTTCTCATTTAAAATAAGCTGGCATCCTTTGCGTGTGAATGCTTGAATGATTAAATTGACACCATAGCTCTTGCAGCAGGTCCCTCATTGTGAAACCACGATCACCCATCACCTGATCTCCAGCACGCAGATAGTCCAGAAACCCAGAGTTCTGTGTTATAAACCTGTCACTGCATTTACCACCATAAGCATCTGAAATAAACATGATTATTCCAGAGGGAGAAACAGCCAATAAATATTTCACAGTGTTATTTGCATGTATGATTCACTTCTGGAGTCCCAAGTTTTTAGCTTTCTGCAAAACATGTTGCTTTAATTGTTTCACGGGGCAACCATAGAATAAGGTCCTTGGTTTGTTCTGACATTATGTCAATCCACATTCCAACAGTCATGCTGCATGTGACTGTGGTGGTGTTTACAGCTCCACACTCTCGTCAAGCCCATCTGAAAGTAAGAGTACAGTATACAGGTAGTCCCCGACTTACGAGCGCTCTTACATACGAGGTCCCGGACTTACGAGCTGGCGAACGAGCAGTAAATTTGTAAAAAATACAGCACTTTTTTGTGTTTTTAGATGAAAGTGTGTTAGCTAACCGTTTGGAAACACGTTTCTGAGCATGTTTATGAAGTAGTATGAATGTTTTTGATGAAAAACGAGTGTTCGTAGTAGCGCTAGCATAAATGTTCCAACTTACGAGCGAAAATCCGGACTTACGAGAACACGTGTTTCTTGTTCCGACGTACGAATTTCCGGTTTACGAGCAACTCATAAGTACGGAACTCGCTCGTATTTGGGGAAACATTACAATACAATTTATTTCTACATCTTTTGATTGCACACATAAATGATAGATGAGAAGTGATATGATACCCCTTGATGGTATGCAATAAAGCTATAGAAAATAGGCTTAGGCATATTCATTGCAAAGATGAATATATACTATAGATTTCCAAATACTGTACTGTAAATAAATGTTTAATCATTATTTGGTTAACAAGATCCATGTGTTTTGCAGGTGCCTGTTGTGCCGGATGTAGAAGTCCCAAGGCGAAAGGTGAAGTCTCTACGGACTACCAGCTCAGCCTTGCTGGTTGGAGATCTTGCCGTGCTCGTCTACGGGAGAGAGTTATTGGCCAATTGAAGTTTGACTGGGAGGCAATCGGGGGCTCATAAAGATGTGGAGTCAAAGCCTTTGGCCAACACAAAGCTTGATACTTGGTGAGTGTATATAATGTAGGACAAAACTCTGCTCTCTCCTCACCATCCTACTACCTCCTGCAGCTCCTCTCCATCATCACCTGTGCGTCAACACCTTGTGCCTAACAGTGAGTTGAACTTGTTTTCTGTCTGTGTTTTCTGTTTTTATTGCAGGTCATGACCCTGCTTTAACTTCACATGTTCATGTTTGTGTCTCTTTCAACAGACAAAACCTGTTGCACCTGACCTCATGGGCAGACCTGTGTCCTCTGCTCTCTCCTCACCATCCTCCTGCAGCTCCTCTCCATCATCACCTGTGCGTCAACACCTTGTGCCTAACAGTGAGTTGAACTTGTTTTCTGTCGGTGTTTTCTGTTTTTATTGCAGGTCATGACCCTGCTTTAACTTCACATGTTCATGTTTGTGTCTCTTTCAACAGACAAAACCTGTTGCACCTGACCTCATGGGCAGACCTGTGTCCTCTGCTCTCTCCTCACCATCCTCCTGCAGCTCCTCTCCATCATCACCTGTGCGTCAACACCTTGTGCCTAACAGTGAGTTGAACTTGTTTTCTGTCTGTGTTTTCTGTTTTTATTGCAGGTCATGACCCTGCTTTAACTTCACATGTTCATGTTTGTGTCTCTTTCAACAGACAAAACCTGTTGCACCTGACCTCATGGGCAGACCTGTGTCCTCTGCTCTCTCCTCACCATCCTCCTGCAGCTCCTCTCCATCATCACCTGTGCGTCAACACCTTGTGCCTAACAGTGAGTTGAACTTGTTTTCTGTCTGTGTTTTCTGTTTTTATTGCAGGTCATGACCCTGCTTTAACTTCACATGTTCATGTTTGTGTCTCTTTCAACAGACAAAACCTGTTGCACCTGACCTCATGGGCAGACCTGTGTCCTCTGCTCTCTGCTCACCATCCTACTACCTCCTGCAGCTCCTCTCCATCCATCACCTGTACATCAACACCTTGTGCCTAACCCTGTCATGTATCCACATCAATGACTGCTGCCAAAACAGGAAAACACACCTGACCTGATGGACAGACCTGCTCTCATCAAGACCACACACCTGACCTGAACTCACATCTGGACTCCCATGTACCCATCATTCAGTGTTTCCCCTACCATTATACAAGCGGGGTGCGCCACCCCGTCAACAGAACTGAGCACCCCGCCTACCAGACCAAACTTGACCCCCCCACCCACCCACCCAGCACTGGCATAGCACTAAGCTAGCAGCACAAAATACAGGCTCTCTAGCTAAAAAGCTAAAGGGAGCGCTCACGTTGCCTCTCCCCTCGTGCTGAATGCCCCCTGCCCCTACAAGCTGCACTCAGACGTGTCCGTCCCCCGTCAACAAAAATCATGGATGAGATGAGCACCCCGCCATGGCAAGTTAACTAGGGGAAACACTGCATCATTCATGGTTGAATCATTGCTCAATGGCTAAGCAGTTCCATCTGATCCATGTTTGAACATGAGAACCACCTAATAAGCCTGTCTACCTCAACTTCAATCAAAGTAAGGGAATTTTCTATGCTTTTTTGTGCTGCTTCTAGCTTTTTAAAGTTCCTGGACTGTACACTAAGGCACTGGTTTTTCATACATGATGGTTGCAACATGTTTCTGATGGATGTCAATTGCTCCTGATGATGTGATTTGATAATGATAGTTGAAAACTGTTTATGATGGATACCAATTGCTCCTGATGGTTGAGAAATGTTTATGATGGATCTGCTTTGCTAATGATGGTTGAGAACTGTTTCTGAAACAACACTGAAGTTGTTTATATGTGAACACATGTTGGATCACCAGATTTCTCGCTCCATGTTTTAAAAGGAGGATTAGCTGAAAGTATTTTGTTAGATCACCAGATTTCACGCTCCATGTTTTAAAAAGGAGGATTATCTGAATGTATTTATGTCGGATCACCAGATTACTCGCCCCTTGTTTTTGAAAGAGGGTTAGTTTTACTAGAACTTCATACTGAATATGTGACCCATCACATCATCAAACAGGGGTTAAAGTCAAATTTGGTCAAAATGACCTACAAGCAAACATATATATTACTGACTTTTAGAAATACATTTTCTTACTTAGATCATCCTGACAAATTCATCGTATTGTCTTAATAATCAGGAAAATGGTTTGATATTTGGTGTGAAGATTTTATTTCAGATATTTAATTTAAACCATTTGATAAGTTATTCATTCATCTTATTTACTATCTAAATTTACGCAAACCACTTTGAAAAATAAACCTATTTGATGTGATGGGTCACAAATTTATTATTCAGCTTCTTTTGTTGGATTTGATTTAAGAATTGTGGACATTTGTCAGACTCATGAATAAATAAATAATAAGAATAAACACTGCAAAATGTCACATCATGCTGATGCTGATCTGTTTCTTGTTGCTGCGTTCATCTGTGACCATCTGCTCATAATGACTCATGTTCGTGCTGCTGTTTATAATGATGTTTTTCTACTACATTAGGGCTTAGTGTATTACTAGCTGATGTCTCTCTTAGTTAATCCTAGATGTTATTATTGTTTTTCTCTTGCATTTGTTGTTGGATGTAACTGGGACCCTGTGTACATAATCTCGTTTTCAACACATGTACTACATGCGGTGCAAATGACAATAAATTCTCTCTGACTCTGACTCTGACTCTGATTTTTAATAAAACTTGAAAGATTTCATTTGTGCAATGGAGATTTATTTAGCCAACTTAAATTTCTCATTACAATGAGAGTATTGTACAGGTACTTGTATTTGAAAGCTAGAAATCATGGCAAAACACATATTTAATTTGATTTATGTTCAAGCTGGACTTTTAAGTTTAAAGAAAGGGACAATGTAGTTTGGAATAGTTCACATTTTTGGTTTGGAAAAAATAAACATTTGAGTTTTCTTTCTTATAACACAAGTGTACTTTTGTTTGTTTGCAATTGTTCTCTCTGGGAGGTTAAAAACATTGTTCAGTAGATGAATAAATAACTTTGAATCTATTTTGATTGTTCATAATTTGCACTAAATGTATGAATCCATATAATAATAATAATAATAAAATTTATGGAATGTTCTAAGAAAGTTCTAGCATAACGTTCTCACCTAACGTTCTGAGAACCACGAGAAAACTCCACACCCTAACGTTCATGGAACGTTAGGAGGGAACGTTCCCGTAACCTAAAAATGACGTTCTCAGAACGTTCTTCTGTTACTTGGGTAGTTGTGTAGGATAAATATTGTATGAGTAATGATGAGTTATATTGTTTGTTTCAAAAAACGTTTTCTGATTGTGACATACTTATGGTTTTCTCTGGGCGCAGGCAGCTAAACCATTGACTCTCGTTATCAGTTGCACATGCGTAGTTATGTCCCATCTTTACAAAACTATTGGAGTGTTCAGGGCGCAGTTTTCGCCACCCTAGTGCCTGGACTTGTCTAACGTGAACGCTGCGTTTCGGCAGCGTGTTTCCGGTCTTTCTTTTTTTTTTTTTTCCTGGGATTACAGAGACGTGCAATGACTGAAGCAGGCTTGCTCAGGTACGTTTTAACTAATTTAAAGCCCTTTATTTAATATCTCTTTGCATTTCTGACTGATATGCCTCTCAGATATTAGATGGCTCTGTGAAAAAGCCTTCAGCTGACTGCAAATGGGAAGTGATGAGTTTGTTTTTTTCTTTGTTTGTTTGTTAGCATGCTAGCGCTAGCCGCCTGGTTATTGACTCTGAAGGCTACATATTAAATTTGCCAGTGGTGGAGAAAGTACTCAAACACTGTACATGTACTTAAGTAAAAATACAAATAAACAGACAAAAATGTACTCTAGTAAAAGTAGAAGTACCATATTAATGTTTTTACTTATGTAGTGATACAACCTTGAGTTTGAAGCACGTCTCTGATCGCTCTCAGTAATGAACTTTTTGGGAGTTATTCCTGAAGGGACAATAATACTTTTATTAGTTTTAATTTGAATCAAACATCATAAATTAACCTTTGTGTTGTCCTGCGGGTCAAAAGTGACCCGCTACCATGTTTAGCTATAGAAAAAATACCTTAAACTATATTTTTCCAACTTGAAATTTTATGACTTTTCCTAAAGTGACCCCATCATTACAAAAAGTGATACTTTGTTTTTGTCTAGGTTTCCATGTGGGCTGTACACCACTAGGGTCCAAAGATCGTCCTATGGGTCATTTTTGACCCGTGAATTATAAAGGCATTTAAACACCAGAAAAAAGTTCAAAGGCCACACACAAACTCTCTCTAACACCCCCCCCACACACACACACACACATACACACATCAAAGACACTAGAACTTGCATTTGACCTGCACCTGCACTCTTGATCTGCAGCTAACCCCTCACATCACACAAGCTGCCAAGCAAAACAAAAAAACAAACTAAGAAATAATAAAGGCTGCAGCTGGGTCAGTCAAAAGAAAAAGGTGCCAGTTCTGCCCCTGGAAGAAGGACTGCAAGACAAAAGCTGTGTGCTGCACATGTGAGAAACACATCTGCAAAGCCCATTCTCACGTTCACACATACTGTCCTTCTTCTTCTTTCGGCTTTTCCCTTTTCAGGGGTCGCCACAGCGAGTCATCCTCCTCCACCTCACTCTGTCCTCTGCATCCTCTGTCCTCACTCCAACTACCTTCATGTCCTCTCTAACTGCATCCATATATCTCCTCTTTGGCCTTCCTCTGTGTCTTTTTCCTGGCAGCTGCATTTCTAACATCCTTCTACCAATATACCCACTGTCCCTCCTCTGGACATGTCCAAACCATCTCAGTCTGGCCTCCCTAACTTTATCTCCCAGTTGTTCAACATGTGCTGTACCTCTGATGATCTCATTCCTGATCTTATCCATCCTTGTCACTCCTAAGGAGAACCTCAGCATCTTCATTTCTGCTACTTCCAGTTCTTTCTCCTGTCTTTTTGTCAATGACACTGTCTCCAGACCATACAACATAGCTGGTCTCACCACTGTCTTGTAAACTTTTCCTTTGACCTTTGCTGACACCTTTTTGTCACAAATCACTCCTGAAACTTTTCTCCATCCACTCCATCCTGCCTGGACTCTCTTCTTCACCTCTTTACCACATTCCCCATTTTCCTGGACAGTGGACCCCAAGTACTTGAAGTCCTGCACCTTTGTGACCTCTGATCCTTGTAGCCTCACTGTTCCACTCCTCCCTCTCATTCACACACATGTACTCTGTCTTACTACGGCTGACTTTCATTCCTCTTCTTTCAAGTGAATACCTCCACCTCTCCAAGTTCTCTTCCACCTGTTCCCTGTTCTCACCACATATCACAATGTCATCTGCAAACATCATAGTCCATGGGGATTCCTGCCTGACCTCATCTGTTAGTCGGTCCATCACCAGAGCAAACAAGAAGGGGCTCACATACTGTCCTACATGTGATAAATATAGTAGAAGTTGAAAATTGTTCACAAAATCAAGCAACATTTTGTTTTTTTGTTGTGTTATGAGAGAAGTATTTTTATAATTCACTTCCTAAAAAATATTTAAAAAATAAACGTGACAAAAAAGTTCCAGATTGTTGACTGTTTTTTCCCTTTCAATATAAATAATTCAGAAATAATTACTTTACATTTATATAATAGCCATAATAAACCTTTACTGTGTAAAAGAAAACTGTTTTGACAGTTGGTTTGTGGTAAAAAAAAAAAGTGTAATACTGTTAACTGGTGATTGTCTTTTTGTATTGTGTAACAAAAATACATGATAAAAAAATATAAAAATAAATAAATAATTGAGATGCATTGATAAATAGGTTGTTTCATCGTGGAAAATGGATTTTGGATTTAAAGTTCAATAAAGCTGCTTTATTTTGGGTCTTTGGTAGTGCAGGTCATTTTTGACCCGTAGGACAAGGGGAGTAAACAGAATGTTAAGATCGCACAAGGGTTAAGTCATCCAGAGACTTCTTTTAATTTTGTTAATTCAAATGTCATCAAATGAATAATTTTATTTGTAAGAGCATCAGTACATTTTAATGTCAGATAAATCAAATACTCTGCTTAATTCAAAATGTTGTACATGGAGGATTTCTCCTCTCCTCTCGAACTTGCATGTGAAGATAAAAGGAACACTTTATCTCATTCATTTTAGCTTGAGCTCAGGACAATCTAGACACCCAAAGACTTTTGTTTTTGTCCTATTTAATAATCAAGCTATTATCATTAATAGGTCCCATATGTTATGCTCTGATGACGTTTGTTTATTCATACAACAGTGTTGGTAATGAGTTAAGAAAGTTCTAAATCTGCTGTATCATGAGACTGGCGTCTTAAACTAACTTTCTTATCCTTTCTGACATTTTTAATCTAACTTATGCCTCCTCTCAGTGGCTCCTGGCCTAACAGACCGAATCAGAAAGAGCTACGTCTTTCTAGGTCAAGTTAGCCTTAAAAGAGCTCTGACTTCCTGTTTTCCTTGAAGTCTGCTGGAGTAAGCCTCAAACTATGGTCTTCTCCAAAGAACTGATGATCGTCTAGTCACACGCTAAGGACACGTCATTCAGTTAAAAGATTTATAACATGCCTGTTATAAATCTATTTCAAGCCGTGAAAAGCTTCACTTTATTGACATTCTTTTAAGGAACGTCTTATCTTGAAAACAACACCAGGAGCTGCCGTTACTTTCGGTTCGAGTCAAGGCGCACGTCTGGAGATGCTGAAAACGGTAAACAAACTGGCCAGTTGGACCAACTGGGGACTGACGTCTTCACGAGGTAACAAAGTCGTCAAATGCTTGCCAAGTGTACCAACGTGTAGTCGAGTTCGGCCGGAGAGCTGCCATGCTTCTGGTTAAAATACATCAAGATAGTACCTCTCCTCATCCTTCATTTTCTTCCTCCTCCATTTTCTCTTCACTGAAACTTTCTTACTTTAAGTAACTAAACTTTAAGTTTATTGTGCCAGCAGAGATATAAGTTATTAACACCCATAACTTGTGTTCTGTTGTTCCTATGACGTTACGGACGCGTATACTCATGCTGAAGTTAATTATAGGAAAAATGATCAACCAATCATGTGTAAATATGTTAACTTGTAATTTATGATTTGTTATTAAATGATTCTACCTTTGGTAGGTCAAACATAATAACGTTTCCTGTGAATTACATCTGGTCAAGGTATAGAATTATTGGTATTAAGCTGAAAAAGAGAGAACTCGTTTAATTAATCATGTATTTTTGTGTCAGTCTAAACCCTGCCAATTTATACATCTAAAATATAGGTAAGTCAGTAAACTGACCCCGTCCTATATTACTACACTTAAGTAGAAGTAAATAAGTACTTGATTTTAAAAATACTTAAAAGTATTAAAGTAAAAGTACTTGCTGAATGTATTACCTAATCCAATGATCTACAATATCATAAGTGTGCATACTGTATGTATATTTTCTGTAATACAGTGTATAGTGTATAATATAGTGTTGAGTCATTTTAATGAACATTGCTGCAGATAATACAGTACTGTACATGTTTTTATTGTGTTTACTCTGTGACACAGTTCACACTTGGACTTGTGATTCTGTGCGTCAGAATTTCAGGGATGACCTACAGAGTTAAATGACATTAAGCAAAATAAGAAAGATTATACCTGTGAAAGTTTTTATTTAACACAAACCAATGTGTCATTTTAACTGCAGTAAACACATTTAAGTAAAAGTTGTCTGACAGAAAAAAAGGAGCATTAGACACAACTAACAAAGGAACATCTGATCATTTCAACTGCAGTTTGTCATCAACTCTAGTTAAAATACTGTCAAGTCAACCTTGTAATGGGTCAATAGTGAACAATATTTTGCCTTCCTGACACCATTTTCAAAACTTGGACCTGAGTGTTGAATCATTTGGAGACATCTCTTGTCTCCTAACATCATGAACTGACACATTTTAATATTGCAGCAAGAATTTCTTGTTCAAGTTCAGAAGAAGTTGGTTTTCAAAGTTTTTTGAGTCCAGTCTGGCTCTTTTGGGAGAGAGAATCTGTCTGAACAGAATCTGACTGAACAGTCTTTCAATAGTCTTTCAGTAATATTAAAATAGTCTTTGAATAATGTTTCAATAAGGCCATGGGTGTTGGTGTATTTTCTGGCAGAATCTCTGTGGTGGAATCCATTTTGAGTGTGTTAGTGGTGCTGTGGGTGCTCCCAGCTCAATGTATATACTAGAATATATGTCATTGATTCAGCTCTTCTTGAAGGCGGGTGTAATGTTACCTGTCCACTTTGCAGTGATTCAATGGACCAACTCCCCTCTTGACATCATTTCAAACTAACGACAAATCAAAAAGCTGCAACGTGAATGTAACTTGTAACTCAACACATTATAGAAATGTAGTGTAGTAGAAAGTACAGATACTTCATGTAAAATGTAGTGGAGTAAAAGTAAAAAGTACCCATGTTTAACTCTACTTAAGTAAAGTACAGATACATGAAAAATGTACTTAAGTACAGTAACAAAGTATTTGTACTTAGTTACATCCCACCACTGAAATTTGCTTATAAAAAATTATCAAATATTAATAATTGTATATACTAAATAAATGTCACTGGTGGTGTTATACTATTTCTTAACTCTGTATTGATCTGGAGAATGAAACCAAAGCCCTTTGCAAGTAACTAGCTCCTATTAACATTGAATTATTAAGTATTTATACAGATAAAAATGTGCCATGGAAGTACCCTGATGCATGCTCAATAATGCTCATGTTAAATAATGACGGTCAGTGTTATGACAGCCTGCAAACTCTCTTGTTCTACAGATAAAAAGCACAAATATAACTGTTATCCCTGTGTTTAGTGGGCTGGGCACCACAAGGTTAATAATAAAATAATCATATGTCTAATACTTATGTACTTATGTACTCTAATACTTAATACTAAGTCAGTCTTATTTATCGTATCACATTATATTATAACATTCATATATAATATCAAGTTGTTTTGTTTACTAGGTTGTTGAAATAACATAATCACAGTAAAATAGATCATTTTTCTTCCCCATAAATCAGTTATTTAAAATCTAATCTGGAATCATTCCTCCTTGTTAGACTTCAGTTGACCTGTTTAAGTTGGGCCCAAATTTGTTATTATCTTTTGATTTATTTTTCATTGAAATTTAATTATTTGTTAGTTTATTTTTGGAACTATTAAATTGAATTATTTGGTGGATTTTTGAACACCGTTGTCCTTATTTAAGTCTGGACCCTCACAATTCTATTTATATTATGAACTTGTATTACTAAAATAATTATAACAGAATGTGATAGAAGTTGTCCAAAAATTGACTGCAGAACATTCCCATTCTCTTTTCACACTGATGCCTCAAACAAGGTGAAGATGAACCATGTTTTATTAATGATAGTTTTATACAAATGGATACACCTGATATATACAAATAAAAACATGAGCAAACAAACTTACTTTACAGTGTACAAACATAATTATGCATGCTAAAAATTTAACAGTTTATGGCGCCCCCCCATAAAAAAAAATCACCAGCGGCCACTGTTTCTTGGGTCCCTTTGCTTGGAACTTCCATCTAAAATCTACAAGCAGTAGAACCTCTGAACACTGTGCCATTCAGCCTTAAGGTTTGTCCTGCCGCTCTCCACCACCTACCATGCCTATCATGTCCCCTTGGTTTGCTCCGCCGCCTTGGGATACCCTGGTTCCTCCTCTACTTCAAAATTAAAGACAAGCTTTTCAATCTTACAACCAACTAACAGGATACTCCTCTGATATTACTCACCATCCCTCCTCTCCTGCAGCTCCCTCCCGTGTCTTTACTGGACCACTTTCAAAACAAAAACGACATTTAACATGCTGCCTTGGTCTCTTGGTTTTCAGTTTGTGCTCTGGGTCATCAAATATTGCTAAACGTGACAGTGGCATTTAAGATTCAGCAAGGTCCAACTAAAAAAAATGACGGTATTTTCTAGTAAACGCCCAGAAAAAATTTATTGATATTTTAGTGACAGCCATGCAACATTTCTTCGGTCACAATAGAAGCTTTTTTTCCAGGTCTGTTCACTTGCTGACAGCTCTCTGCAAAGAGAAACAGAGCAATGAGATGCAATTCATGCTCACACCAATTTACAGTAATGTAGCCATCACAACATGGGTGCTTTTGGATTGTGGGAGAGAACCTGGAGAAAACCCATGCATGCACAGGAAGAACATGAAAAGTTTGAGAATTCTCAAAGTGTTTCTTTAAGATTTATTTCACCTATTTAAGTGCAAACAAACCCCTCTGTATCTAAAAACTGTAACCGGGACAGTTATCCTACTTCAGTGATTATTCAAGTGTGAGGATTCATCATTTGACGGGTCGGGCATGATGATGTAACGAGGACTATGACGTGTTGCAAATAGAACTAATGTTTCAACTTGGAATGTGACTCAGACTTGTTTTTCACAAAACACAAATTGTGATTCTGAGGTTATTATGTCCACTCTACACAGGTCAGCTGGATCATGATGCCACTGTACACTTAGAAATAAAATTTCAGGAGAACACTTAGATCAGGGGTGCTCACACTTTTCATCATGTGAGTTACTTTTAAAATGACCAAGTCAAAGTGATCTACCTACATATAAGACCCTGCTTACATGAGAATAACCTCTGGGAACATTGGTTTATGTTTATTGTGGGTAATAAACAAAAAATGAGTGGGTTTACACCAGTGCTTTAAGTGGAAAAAAATAAGTGCCGGTACCCTCCCTAATGTCATAATAATATGCATACCTGCAAACTCAGAAGGGATGAAAAAGGTGACAAACGTTGCGCCAACCCCCCCCTCCCCCCGGCATGGCCAGGTGAGTGAACAAGTGGATAGATAAGTGGACCACCCAATTCAATTAGCCCTCCCAGAATGCAATGCACTGTAACATTACGTTCCAAGCCTAATTAGTCCAGTCGGATGTTCCTATGCTAACTGTTCCACGCAGAAATTTTTTGGTTGAGAAATTATTCACAAGTTAAACCATGCAAAAGTATCAAGGTGTGAAAATATGACTTTATCTGCTGCAGGTAAGATAGTAACTGCTCATGGCTACTCCATACTAATTTCTTAAACATGCTGGTGAAGATGTTTTGCCAGAAATTTTGAATAAAGTAGATGCCATTTCCTGCATTCTTGTGTATTTTAACAAGTTGTTAAACATCTATGTTTACCTACATGTAAACATGATTCACTAACTATTTTAGAGATATCTAACAAAATAAAGTCAGACAGATTAAAAAATTGTTGAAATTATTATTGATCATGAATCGGGATCCAAAAAAGCTAAGTCTGGTCCTCTGGACATTCAAAAAGCAAAAAAAAACAAAGCAAAAAAAAAAACTGTAGACTCCAAACCAAACTCTACAGTTTTTTTTTTGCTTTGTTTTTTTTTTGCTTTTTGAATGTCCAGAGGACCAGACTTAGCTTTTTTGGATTTTTCTACCTGGATTATTGAGCATGCATCAGGGTATGAATCAGGATATTTTAGAGACACCTCATTTAACTAGTATAGACATCATCCTGTTTTTAAATTCACTCCTGTGGCTAAGATTCATTCAACCTTTATTTAGTCAGGTAAATCTTTTGAACCTCATGGGCTCATTTACGAACCCATGAGGTTCAAAAGATTTACCTGACTAAATAAAGGTTGAATGAATCTTAGCCACAGGAGTGAATTTAAAAACAGGATGATGTCTATATGAAGATTAATGTGATACTTTATCACAGTGACTTTAGGGGCAACTGACTTTTATTTTGTTAATTTTTATTTAGTTTTATTTGTAACACAACATGCCATTTTACTAAACAATGGTTACACTGCATGTATAAAAATATTAACTTTACCCACACGTTGGAGGAGTTACTTCCGCTTCCCTCGCGCTCTGTCGCGCTGCAGTCAGAGTTTGTTTTTGTTTTTTTACAGAGTTCGCTGTCGTCTCCTCCCCTCCTGTCTATCCTGAGGTTGTGATTGGCCAAATGACGCGCTCCACCAAAGATGTTTTATTCTCGTGAAGATGCATTACTCTTTCTTGAAATCCAGTCGGGGGAAATGATGCATTCTAATCTGCCACAGGTCTTTCAAGTAGAGAAGACGAAAATAAGTTCCGGAACGCACCTTACGCTTAAAAAAAGTCCCGGTACTCTCAGGGTTAAATTTTAGAAGTGGCGGAACTGGGTACCGGTGAGTTCCGGCCCACTTAAAGCACAGTGTCCATGTGAGTCGGGTTGCCAGATAAGACATTATGAACTACTGTATAATACTGTGGCTTTAAAATAATAGTATTTTGATTTAAACTGTCATGTGTGCTGAGTAAAGATTTTCTAAGATGAGTTGTGTTTTGTGTTTGTTGAACATGTGCACAGAAAGACATATTTAATTTATCTGGCAACCCTGAGGCCAGGCTCAGCTGCATTCATTTTGCATGTAGCATCTGCATGACAGTTACATCCAAAACTGTTGAATACGCTAACGTCGCTTTGGACCCTGGATGTATTTGTTTTGCTTGCACATGCTGAATTTTTTTTATAGATGGATGATAGGCTGACGTCTATTTTTTAATATATATTTTTTATGCCATGCAATCTACCTGTAATACCGTTGCAATCAACCGGTAGATCGCAATCGACTTATTGGGCACCCTTGACGTAGATACTCTGGCTTTGTTGTTCCAGGTAGATGGGTACAGGCGTTGTACATTGAACTGTCTCATCAAAGGTACAGTACTAACAAAAAGTACAGAAGCGTACTATCATTCAAGGTATCAAGCATCAAGAGAATAATTTATCTTTAAAATTAAGGAAAAGCTGGAAGCTGACTAGAAGAGCAGTCGTCGTTGATCAGGGAGGGCTTGTCAGAGTTATAATAAAATGAGATTTTTCTACTTCCCCTGCTGGATCTGGGTGAGGCATTACGCAATATCTAGTTTTTGGACTTTGTGTGTGTGTGTATGTGTGTGTGTGTGTGTGTGTGTGTACACTTCTGAAAATGAGTTATCTTACTTACTATTTCTCCAGACTGAAGAAGTCTTATGGATAAAGATAAAAGGTTTAAACAAAGAAGAACCAGTCCAAAAGATCAGATTTAACCTTGTTAGAATTAACTTCCACAATTAAAAAAGGGGCAGGTGGGAGTTTCATTATACTTTTTACACTGTACTTAACGTACGGGACATAATGACGTATACATCCTGAATCATCTAGCATTAGCACCAACTGACCCACAGCTAGAAATGTTGAGCCATTTCAAGGTATTACATTTGTCACAGTGTAAAGCCTCATTAAGAGACTGGGACAGGTAGAGATCTACTGTACTGTGGTGCTTCAGGTTCTAGGGTGGGTGAACTGATGAATTGACTTTCCTTAGAAAAGCTACAATCAGTACCAAGAAACGTGTAAAAAAGTTCAATGCAGGATGTCACCCTGCTTCACGGCCAGATAATAAGTCCTGCTGGAGTACTTGACCTCTGGTTGCTCCCTCTTTCCTTGTTTCTGCATAGCGAAGCTCAAGGGTTGAGGTCAGCCTGGTCAATGCTGAGGTCCAGTGCCCTCCCCTTCTGCTCTCTCCAGCATGTGGCAGTGGACTCCTTAAGGCAGCCTGCCCAGCAGTGACCCCGCTGACAGAGAGGGAGAGAAAGGGAGACTGAAAATGTAGCAGTACCGGTATACAGTATGTGTGTGTGCATGGAGAGAGGCTTGAATGTGAGGGGGGAAATAAGTCTGCAGCTAGAAAAAAGTGAAAGCAGCACATGAGGGACTGAAAGTGAAAATGAGATAGAGATGGAATAAGATGAGGGCAGAAAGAAAAGCCATGAAGGAAAGTGACAGAGAGAGAATGTGTGATGCAATTTACAGAGACTAAGGAGAAGAAAAAAAGTGGAGAAGAAGAGAAGAAGAGCAAAGCTGAGACGGACAGTGGCTGTGACTGCTGCAGCCTTAAAGTTCTTTGCAGACCAGTCCTCCAAATGTCAGGACCCCTCAAGGATCCAGCCAGCCCCCCCCTGGGACCTCCAAAAACATGGGAGAACTGATTGAACACATGCATACTCTCTCTTATTTCAGAAGGCATACCCGTGTTGCCAAACTTAATTTTTCTGCTTTCACCTGCGTAGTTCACAACCTGTTTACACTGTCTCCATACAGGAACAAGTTCCCCTTTAAAACTAATTCCCCAGGACTTGGAGGACCGTGACTCACCAGACTTAAACAGGCCCAAACTTGGCTGATAGGGGGTGATACCAGAATGGCCTCATTCTTTCAGTTTCCTAATAATGCAGAGTTGAAATGAAAAAGCGTCCAGTCAAGCGAGCTGTCAAGGAGTCTGTGAAAGAAAAAAGGAGAGAGATGCACACACGGGGACAGAGAAGCACAACAACAAAAGAAAATGGGAGCAAACTTCTGCCGTGCTGCTCAGAGGCAAAAATTAAAGCCAAAGGGAGAAGGAGGAGGCAAGAAGGAAAGAGCAGTCTGATTAATTGAGACAGAGTCAACTGACCGCAAGTCATTAAGCTGCCACTGGGCTGAACGCCAGTCACTATTCATTCTCCTCACCAGCGCTCTGAGGCCCGCCGCTCTGAGCCCTGGATCATCCTCACGTCACCTCCCTGCCACTTTCACGCAGGTGGAACTCCCTCAAACGGGACGCTGCTCCCAAAAAGAGCTCTTGCCTTCATTAAGGCGTCGACTCGGAGCGACGTCATTTTGGACGACTGCTGTTGAGTTTAAGATGACAGATGGAGAATGTTTCTATGAGATTGAAGATACATGTCTGCTGTTTTCTCTTCTTATTTAATAATTTACTTATTTCTATATGTCAGCACAAACTGGGATCCCAATGAAGTCCATATTGGAGGAATCTGGATGAAAAAAGTCAGTTGAGGATTCACCAGACCTCCAAGCAACATCTCCCCACTCGAGATGCCTCATGGGCCGGCAAGCAGCACTCAGATTGACCGATGAAGCTGGAAGTAGTTCCGGTTCTGGTCTGGCTCTGATCAGCTCTTTGATCCACTGAGCGCTGAAGGCACTATGAATAAAGACAGAACTTTTTAGTCAGGCTTGGATCGGGTCAAAACTTTCCCTCCATTTCAGCAGAAAGTAGCAGCCAGAAGCACTGTTGCACCTTTTGCATAAATTTGCAGGTCCTGCGACTTATACACTGAAACGACTAATATATGTTTTTCTCATAATGTATTTACAACCCAATTTTTGACTTTGAAATGTTCATTTATAGACATGAACCAGTAAACATTACCAGTTGCAGCTGCTAGAGGGCACTTTAGGCTTGTATGTGTTCCAAAAAAGCTAAGTCTGGTCCTCTGGACATTCAAAAAACAAAACAAAGCAAAAAAACTGTAGAAACGTTTCGTCTTTCGTCCGAAAGACTTCCTCAGTCTGAGAAGCTGTGTTCAGCTCAGTCTTATAAATAGCACCCTCCCACAGTGGATCAACCAGTTGGCTGATGACAGCCGAAACCAGCTGCTCACATGATCAAGGAGGACCATCAGCCTGACGATGGATCGTTAACACCCTGATGGTTGTTTGCTATTCACAGAGGGCTGAGTGATACTAGCAATAACAGCATTGTAAGTGGGGGACAGTTGAACCCGGAGGCCTCCACCTCTGTTTAATGATGGACGGTTTCTTTTCACAAAGATGGCCTCCTTTACTCCTCTCTCAAACCATTGTTCCTCTCTATCAAGGATGTGAACATCTTCATCCCTGAAAGAGTGACCGCTGGCCTGGAGATGAGTGTAGACTGCAGAGTCCTGACCTGATGATGTTGATCTTCTGTGCTGGGCCATCCTTTTGGCCAGTGGCTGTTTAGTTTCCCCGATGTAAGACTGATCACAGCCCTCCTGACACTGAACAGCATACACAATATTACTCTGTTTGTGCCGGGGGACTGGATCTTTGGGATGAACCAGTCTTTGCCGTAATGTATTTTGGGGTTTAAAAGCCACTGGGACGTTGTGTTTAGAAAATAAACGTCTCAATGTCTCTGAAACTCCCGCAACATACGGAATGACCACTGGTCTGGGTCTGGGTTCCTTCTTTTCACCTGATGGCTGGCTGGAGTCCTGTTTGGGTTTCTTCTGAAGCAGCTTATTTGTGTTTTTTTTTTCAACTTTATTAGACATATTTGGACTGATGTGACTTATACACCGGAGCGACGTGTACAGTGGAAAATATGGTAGTTCTTTTGACCGGCGATACAGAATAGGCTTATTGAAAGAAAACTACATAATGGCTGTGCCTGTCCAAAGTTTTATTTTTATTTTTTGGTTAACTTTACATCTGTACCATCCCAATCACGTAAATAATATTAAAGATGACAATCGCTGAAAAAAACGCGAAAGAGCAAGTCTTCAAAAGTCGAACTGTGAAGTAGCGAGGGACTACTGAATTGCTCGTTTTTTGGTTACATCTCGCATGTTTCCCTTCGCCTCATGTCTGTGTTCAAAGAAAATAATTTCACAGCTTTGATGGAACACAGCTGGAATGCAGCTGTTTGCAAAATCAATGGAGAAGCCTTTAGATGCAAATTTGTACAAGGTCTGACTTGTGTGAAAATTCTGAGTAAATCCTTCAGTTTTGGGATTTTTCTTTGTAAACACTATAATTAAAATTTGAAAAGGAAAAACAATGAGATTGGAGAGAAATCGCAGTCAAGCACAAACATTCAGGGTGCGTTTTGCGTGCATGTTAGCTTCACAATTGCACAGTTACTGTGTTTTTGGGAGGCAAATGAGCAAATGAGGTCCACTGGTCAGATCTGGCTGTGAAATGAGGGTGGAAAGAATTTTTCTCATGATAAAACAAAAGCCCTGGAGGTTGTCTCATAGAGCATCTCTCTATCTAACCAATTAAATGTAAAGTACTATATGACCTCAGGTAAAAACAGAATTCAATTAGAAGCCAGACCTCTTATATGAAAAACAGTGTTAAGGTCAATACATTTAAATGCAGGGCTCAGATAAGCTCCAACACTGAGGATGTAGCTGGTTTTAGAGAGTAAACCCTATTCATATAACTTTATTACACAACCCTTGATGAAC
>JBBPBX010016220.1:0-16762 GCA_038048925.1 Garcialebias charrua
CAGTGAACACAGTTTAACTCTCACAGAATAACACAGCTTAAAAGCACACATCATGAAAATGACAAAAGTTATTCTTTTGATCACATCAGAATAAAATCAAAGATAGAAATAGTCTCTTTTGGTGACTATATTTATCAGATTACAGCTAAATGAATGATTTTGTAGTAAATGTCTTGCTTTACTGAGTGGTCAGTAAAGGTCATCACTGGACAGTTCAAAAACCTTAATTTGACCCTGGGTAGGTCCATTACACCTTCAAAGGGGCTCCTCAACTCTACTCCACAGACATTGCTAAGATTACTTATCTCAACAGTCAACTGAAAGGTACTGCTCTCCAGTGGGCAACTTCTTACCTCCATAACCGTGATTTGGACTTTGTGTCGTTCGAACTGTTTCTGAACGAGTTCCGCAGGATTTGACCGTCCGTTGCAACAAACCAATGCAGAGAAACGTTTGTTGGGATTACGTCAGGGCAGACGACCTGTCTCTGAACACGCTCTGGACTTACACATTCTTGCGGCTCAAACGGATTGGAACGACACGGCACTTCAAGGTCCATTTTTGAACTCTCTTTCTTATTACGTTAAGGACCAGATTGCAGCAAGAGACGAACCTCCTAACTTCAACGCGCTAATAAATTTGGCGATCTCCATCGACGAACGCTTCCGGGAACGTCGCCGAGAACGGGATTACAACTACCAGAGACCCAACACTTCCGGCTTTTCCACGTCATCAGGTGGGGATAATAATTTCAGTATCAACGCCCGAAGCTCGCTACCACCATCTACTGGATCTCAGCTAGCATTACCTGCACCTGAACCAATGCAGATTGGCAGAACAAAATTAACAGCAAGTGAAAGACAGAGACGTAGGACTTCTAACCTGTGCATGTACTGGGGAAATGAGGGACATAATATTGCTTCATGCCTGCTTTTGGGAAATGACAATGCCCGCCAATAGAACGGAAGTTATTGGTGAGCACTTCCTCTTTCACTTCCATTTGTAGATTAACTTTACCCACGGTTATTCAGTTCAAACAAAACCATTTTCCTGTGTCAGCATTAATTGACTCTGGTGCTGAACAGAATTTAATTAGTCATGATTTAGTCAAGAAATTTTCTCTCCCCGTTCTGGACATTGACCCAGTTTCTGTTACTGGAGTAACTGGGGAGACTTCAGCACAGATTCATTTTAAGACTGAAGACTTGCATTTAATCATATCTGGTAATCACCATGAATTTGTTAGTTTCTTTGTGTTTGATTCACCCAACACTCAAATGATTTTAGGGTTTCCCTGGTTAAAGAACCATAACCCCCACATCAATTGGGAGTTCGGCCGAATAGAGAAATGGAGCGACAAGTGTTTGAAGAATTGCCTTCGCTCAGGTATCTCCAACCCTTTAACCAGTGTACAAGAAACTGAGAACATTGATCTATCCACCATTCCCCCTAGAGTATCATGATCTTTCTCCAGTGTTCAGTGAAGTGAAGGCTCTCTCGCTTCCTCCCCATCGTCCTTATGACTGTGTCATCGACCTTCTTCCTGGAGCTCCTCTGCCATCTAGCCGTTTATATCACCTCTCAGGTCCTGAACGTGGATCCATGAAATCCTACATAGAGGAGTCTTTGGATTCAGGAATCATCCGCCCTTCTACTTCTCCACTGGGGGCAGGGTTCTTTTTTGTTGCTAAGAAAGACAAGACACTACGCCCTTGTATTGACTATCGGGGGTTGAACAATATTACTATAAATAACAAATATCCTTTATACTACTTGACTCTGTCCATGAACAGTTACAACCAGCCACTATCTTTTCCAAATTAGACCTATGTAATGCTTATCACCTTGTCCATATTTGCGAGGGTGATGAATGGAAAACAGCTTTCAAGACACCCTTGGGACACTTTGAGTATCTCATCATGCCTTTTGGCCTTACCAATGTTCCTGCAGTGTTTCAAGCACTAGTCAATGATGTTTTGAGAGACTTTACTGGTGAGTTTGTGTTTGTTTACTTGGATGATATTCTCATTTTTTCCAGGAATGAGGATGAACATATCACACATGTCTGGACGGTGCTCCAAAGACTGTATGAGAACAAACTTTTTGTAAAAGGTGAAAAATGTGCTTTTCACACTTCTCGTGCTTTTTGGGGTTTTATCAGTGCTGGGCAGCGCTAATCCAAAAATTAGTTCCACTATTTCTAAAGCACGTATTGATTTATTTAGGTCCACAATTTCAAAAGCACTTATGTATTACCAATGCTAGCGGACGCTAATGCTAACACGCTAACCGCCATTTTGAAGAGGGTAACTGGCAAAATATATTTTTTAATCCAGCAGATTTGACCATTTGCCCTTTTTAAAATGGCGGCCGCAAATGGCGAAATACTTTTTTTAAACCAGCAGATTTGACCATTTGAACCGATTAAGCTCAGAAAAACCTTGTGCTATAAAGTCAGATAAGAAATATATTTTTTCTCAGCAAAGAAATAATTGTTTTTACCGTGTTTTCATGGAAAGTCCTTATCTTCTGTGGCCGTCGCGGCCGCCATTTTGAAGAGGGCAGTGGCGAAATACTTTTAAAAATCCAGACGCGTCGCGTAGGCCGCTGAGAAACATCCATAAGTTCACCCTCCATGTTAAAAACTCTTCGTCTGACTCTTCGAAAACAAGCAATAAGGCTGCAGAGTAACACACTGGCTGCTAACTGAGAGCGCTCGCTCTAGTAAAGAGACTGAGGGGACGCTTTTTTGTCACGGACCACATCCGACGCTGACAGGATATGGTCTGTTAGCAGTCGTCCGGGCCTGTAAATAAGTTTTTTTTTGTTTTTACTGATAGATAATTAGTTATTAGCGGTACTGCATTTTAAATAAAAATAGCGCAAATCCGCGTATGAATTATAAAAGTTAGTTAATCCGTTGTAAAGCTAACAGATTGTTTAGGTACGCTATAAGCAGATTAGCGCATTAGCGCTACCTAGCAGTCTGGAGCCCACCTTTGGGTTTTATCTTTGGAGAAGGACACTACAGGGCAGACCCCGAGAAGACTAAGGCAGTGGTGGAGTGGCCGATCCCTGAGACCAGGAAGCAACTGCAACGGTTCTTGGGTTTTGCAAACTTCTACAGACACTTTATTAAGGACTACAGTCGCATCGCAGCACCTCTATCTTAACTCATATCCACCAACAGAAATTTCAGATGGACCCCGGAAGCCAACTCTGTTTTCGGTAAGCTCAAACAGCTTTTTTCTTCCATACCCATCCTCTGTCATCCAGACATCACTCGTCAGTTTATCCTTGAGGTGGACACTTCTGACACTGGGGTAGGAGCCGTTTTGTCGCAGAGATCACCTTTGGACAACAAAGTGCACCCATGTGCATTTTTCTGTCACCGTCTGTCTCCAGCTGAACGGAATTATGACGTGGGCAACAGAGAACTACTTGCTGTAAAACTGGCACTAGAGGAGTGGCGTCACTGGCTTGAGGGCACGGAGCTGCCTTTTCTCATTTGGACTGACCATAAGAACTTCACTTATCTCAGAGATGCTAAACGTCTAAATCCCAGGCAGGCAAGTTGGTCACTGTTTTTCAATAGATTCAATTACACGCCGACTATCCAACCTGGTTCTAAGAATGTTAAGCCTGATGCTTTGTCCCGCCAGTTTTCTGCTCCTGATGCTCCAGAGGTTGAAGAGAACATCTTACCCCTGGCTTGCATCATTGGGGCATTCACCTGGCCCATTGCCCAGGAGGTTCGTGAAGCCCATCGTTCAGAACCAGACCCGCCATGAGGTCCAAGGTACTCGAATGGGTGCATACGAACAAGCTCTCTTGTCACCCAGGTATTTCACGTATGTTGTCGTTAACCAAGACCCACTTCTGGTGGCACACTTTGTCCCAAGACATCAACGACTTTGTTGCAGCTTGTCCCACATGTGCCAATAACAAGACTGGTACCCAACCTCCTGCAAGGCTTCTTCAACCGTTACCCACGCCCAGCCGCCCATGGTCCCACATCACTGTTGATTTTGTCACCGGCATGCCTCCATCTGAGGGTAGCACCACCATTCTCACCGTCATCGACAGGTTTTCAAAAGCAACCCATTTTGTGCCTCTTCCTAAGTTGCCTTCTGCTATGGAGACTGCTCATCTCCTTGTACAGCACGTTTTTCGTATTCATGGTGTCCCTTCCGACGTGGTGTCGGATAGGGGTCCCCAGTTTGTCTCTCAGGTGTGGCATAGTTTTTGTGGTGTCTTGGGGGCATCAACCAGTCTCACCTCCGGCTATCACCCGCAGTCCAACGGTCAGGGTGAACGGTGCAACAAGGAGCTCGAGGCCACCCTTCGATGGCTCATTGAGGGCAATCCATCTGCCTGGAGTTGACATCTGGTCTGGGTGGAGTATGCCCACAATGCCCATACATTTGCAGCCAGAGGTATGACACCTTTTGAAGCTTCGCTGGGATATTTGCCTCCTTTGTTCCCCAATCAGGAGTCGGACATATCGGTGTTGTCAGTACAGCAACATTTCCGACAATGTCGGCGTATCTGGTGCCAGACTAAGGCGACACTTCTCCGCACGGCCGCCCAAAATAAGAGGATTGTGGACCGCCACCGATCTTTTGCGCCCTCCTATCAGGTGGGTCAGAAGGTTTGGCTTTCCACTAGGAACATTGCCCTGAAGGACACCCCGAGGAAGTTGGCACCTTGTTTCATCGGGACTTTCACTATCATCCGGATCGTCAACCCCTCTGCAGTGCGTCTTCAGCTACCCGCTTCCATGCGGATTCATCCAATGTTTCACGTGTCCCAGGTCAAGCCCATTTCTGAGAGTCCTTTGTGCCCGCCTGCCAGCCGTCCTCGACCCGCTCGTCTCATCAACAACCATCCGGCTTTCACCGTCCGTGCCATTCTGGATGTGCGCCATTATGGGAGAGGTTTCCAGTATCTTGTGGACTGGGAGGGATACGACCCTGAGGAGTGGTCGTGGATTCCTCGCTCCTTCATCCTGGAACCCAGTCTGATCACCTCCTTCTTCAGGGTTCACCCAGAGAAGTGTGTCGGGGCTCCTGGGGGCGTCCCTTGAGGGGGGTACTGTTAGAGTGGCACCTGCTGCAAATCCAAGATGGCCGCCAATCATCCACAGCTGACGGTCATCCTCCTGACGAGCTCCACCTATACTTAAGGCTGCAGTCGAGTTCTACTCTTTGCTGGAGCATTTATGCCTACACATGGTATTTATGCTTCTAGCCAGTTTGTGAGTACATTGAGATAAACTTACCCTGTTCTTGTTGTGTTCTCAGTCCTCATGATCCTCAAGATTCTCCTAGTTCCAGCTCTCTGCTCGTCGTGCCTTGCCCTCCAGCCACTTGCCTGTCTCTCTCGCCCTCTGGGACTCATCTCAAGGAGTTAAGGATTCTCTGGAAAAATCATCCTCCTTTTTTCATCCGTAAGGTAAACATCAAACAAACAAAATCAATTATTCTGAAAGAACTTTCTGGTCAAGCCCATCTGACTGTCTGCTTTTCATCTTCCAGGAAATCCAGAGGACCCATGTATATTTGTAAATAGTTGTTCCCACTGTAAATAATAAGCACTGTTACTTTTGCACCTCTTCGTCTTGTGTCGTTCTGGGTCTTGTTACCAACTGTGTTACCTTTTGAGATCATAACATTTATTATCATCACTTAATTGAGAAGTGCTCTGTCAAAGCTAGACCACTTTTTAGCCTTGTAGCTTAACCTGGAGCAAAAAACAATAAGGGGCGAGGCAACAAACCCAAGTTCAAAAAGGGTCAAGTTAAACTGCCCCCATCTGACTGGACTGATGAGTGTAGAGAAGCATTTAAAACTTTGAAAAATGAGTTGATAAGAAGTGTTACCTTGGCTCATCCAGATTTTAATGCTCCATTCATCCTTGCAGTTGATGAGGGGCCGAGATGGTGTAATAATAATAATAATAATAATAATCATCATTTTATTTAAAAGCGCCTTTCAGGACACCCAAGGACACTTAACAAACTAATACAGTGTAATACAGATCAAACATTATCAGCGACAAATTGAAATATAAAATACATAAAGATTATAAAATGCAAAATAATAAAAATACATTTAGTAAAGTTAATGATAAGCTAGTCTAAAGAGATGTGTTTTCAGGGCTGTCTTGAACAGAGAAAGGGAGGTGGTGTTTCGAAGGTCTGGCGGTAGGGCGTTCCAGAGGTGAGGGGCAGAGCAGGTGAAGGCCCTGCTCCCCATGGTGGAGAGGCGGGCAGAGGGTACATGGAGATGTAGCGAAGAGGAGGATCTGAGAGAGCGTGATGGGATGGAGATTTGTAGGAGGTCAGATAGATAAGGAGGGGCAAGGTTGTGGATAGCTTTGAACGTGAGGAGTAGAATTTTGAAGATGATGCGTGATTTAACCGGGAGCCAGTGGAGCTGCTGCAGGACAGGAGTGATGTGGTTATAGTAGGAGGTTTGAGTGATGACACGGGCAGCTGAGTTCTGGACCATCTGTAACTTGTGGAGAGATTTGTTGGGGAGGCCGTAGAGAAGGGAGTTGCAGTAATCAATACGGGAAGTCACAAGACTGTGCACCAGGATGGCTGTGGAGCGGGGTGTGAGAGAAGGACGGAGACGGTTAATATTACGGAGGTGGAAATAGGCAGACTGAGTAATATTGTTGATGTGTGAAGTGAAGGAGAGAGTGGTGTCAAGGATGACACCGAGGCTCTTTACCTGAGGGGAGGGGGATAGCAGAGAGTTGTTAAGGGGGACAAGAAGATGTTCTGATTTTGAAATAGAATTTTTGGTACCGACAAGAATGATTTCTGTTTTGTTACTGTTAAGTTGAAGGAAATTGTTAGAAAACCAGTGATGTGGCTCATTAAGACAGTCGGTGAGGATGGAGGGTGGGTGGAGAGGCAGGGAAGCCGGCCCAGCACCAGAAGGTCTTGGGTTCGATCCCCGGTCACGGCATACCTCTTTGTGTCTCTGGGCAAGACACTTAATAATAATAATAATAATAATGAATTCAATTTATAACGAACTTTTCATTAATGAAAATCTCAAAGTGCTACAAGGTGCAACAGAATTAAATGTCAATAAAACAAATAATAAAACAATTAAAATCAATAACAGTATCAGCTAAGATCAAAAGTAGAATCATGAGGAGGTAGAGTATGCTCGGTTGAAAAGAAAGGTCTTCAAGCCGCTCTTAAAGTCAACCACAGACTGTGGGGCTCTCAGACAGTCAGGAAGAGAGTTCCACAGGCGGGGGGCAGCCACACTGAAAGCCCGGTCTCCCATGGTCCTTAATTTGGTTCTCGGAATGTGAAGGAGATTACTGTTCTGTGACCGCAGCGAACGGGTGGATGAGTATGGAATAAGAATATCCTTCAGATAATCCGGTGAAGTTCCGTGTAAGCACTGATGTGTAATGAGAGCAGTTTTGTACTGAATTCTGTAGGCGACAGGAAGCCAATGAAGGTTATGGAGAATGGGCGTAATATGTTCAAATTTCCGAACTCTCAACAAGATCCTTGCTGCACTGTTTTGAATATATTGAAGTTTCTGAAGGTTTTTGCCAGGGATTCCAATAAACAGGGAGTTGCAGTAGTCGAGCCTGGAGGAGACAAAAGCATGGACGAGCTTCTCGGCATCGGAAAAAGTTAGAGATGGGCGAAGTCTGGAGATGTTTCGAAGATGGAAGAAGCAAGTTTTAAACAGATGCTTAATGTGATATTCAAATTTAAGATTGGAGTCCATTTTTATTCCAAGATTAGTAACAAAGGTGGAGAGGGTGATGTCTTGTCCAGAAAAGGAAAGTCTTGTTATAGAGGGTTGTTTGTCTCTAATCAGCTGAACCTTGGAGAGGACGCTGGCGTAATGTCATGATGTTCGCTGCTTCTCCACGCTGAAAAGTTGTTGTACTGTTGCTATTTTTATTTTTATTTTTTATGGACATTTATCTGGACTTATTTTGTTCAGTGGTTTTTTAATCAAGGACTTTACGGACAGCTTGGTTAGTACTTCGTATCCGGAATATTGGGCTGTCTGCCTCCTGTCAACTCCAGCACAAACCTTGCACAAACTTTGCTTGGAGAACTACGTGGCTGCAGTTTTTGTTTTGCTTACCTGCTGCTTCTGTCAAACTCCTGTGTCGTCTGGACCGTTCTGGACTTTCTCCTGTGCTCCTCTTCAAGTTATGCTCATTCAAGTTACATCTCACTGCTTCCTGGTTATTTCTCTCGGAGCCGTGGGTCTGCTGCTAGCCGCTAGCTCTGTGTTAGCTCCCCCCGGTTTGGCTGGCGTGATGTTGACATACTCCGCTTCGCAGCTGCTTGGACTTAACAACTGCTCCATTCCACCTTCTCTTTCCATCATCAAACAACTAGGACTTCTGCGTAGACCTCGTTACATCCATAGAGGCTCTCGAAAGAAATCTGTTTATTCTCGCTCTGAACTGATTCCGTCCGGGAGACGTGTCGCACCTCGATTACATCATCAGAACGCTGCGTCTGTAGTCCCTTGTAGTCCGCAGCGCAAGAAGTGGCAAGGAAAACGTGGAGTGGACTTCAGTCTGCTTAAACCGGTTCCAAAAGCTCCTACACCAACTGGCATTAAAATAGAACTTTTCAATGTGCAATCACTATCCAACAAATCATGTCTAATTCATGATCACATTCTGGAGAAGAACTTGGACCTCATGTGTCTTACAGAAACGTGGCATCAAACAGATATGTTCAATTCTCTGAATGAAGCTTGTCCCTCTGGATACAGTTATCTGCAGAGAGCCCGCTGCACTGGCCGCGGTGGTGGTCTGGCAGTAATTTAAAATTGTCACATCTGTCTTCTCATAATTTTTCTTCTTTTGAATGTTTGGCCTTCAATTTCAAAGCCCCACTCCTGATGAACGTTATATTACAACAACACTCCCTGTATGAGAAGTTCCAGTCTGGATTCAGGGTAGCTCACAGTACAGAGACTGCATTGCTAAGAGTTACTAATGATGTCCTCTTGGCTGCTGACACTGGCTCTCCCTCCATCCTTGTCCTCCTTGACCTCACTGCAGCTTTCGACACTGTGGACCATAGTATCCTCCTCCACCGTCTTCATGTGGAGGTCGGTCTCTGCGACACCGTCCTGGACTGGTTCAAATCTTTCCTCTCCAATAGGCTGGAATGTGTCAGTCTTGGCAACGCCACGTCCCAGACAGTCTGTGTCTCCTGTGGTGTCCCTCAGGGGTCGGTTCTGGGGCCCCTGCTGTTTTCCCTTTACATGCTGCCTTTAGGTCAAATTATTAATCAGTTCAACATTTCTTTTCACTGTTATGCCGACGATACACAGCTTTACATCAGGACTGGAGCATCCTCATCTTCCACCTTGTCATCTCCATCTTCACTCACTGCCCTCTCTGCCTGCCTGGAGGCAATTAGGGCATGGATGAATCAGAACTTTCTTCAATTAAACTGCTCCAAGACTGAGGCCATACTGATTGGCACCCCTCACCAGGTACAAACATCTCCTATAACAAGACTTTCCTTTTCTGGACAAGACATCCCCCTCTCCACCTCTGTTACTAATCTTGGAATAAAAATGGACTCCAATCTTACATTTGAAAATCACATTAAGCATCTGTTTAAAACTTGCTTCTTCCATCTTCGAAACATCTCCAGACTTCGCCCATCTCTAACTTTTTCCGATGCTGAGAAACTCGTCCATGCCTTTGTCTCCTCCAGGCTCGACTACTGCAACTCCCTGTTTATTGGTATCCCTGGCAAAAACCTTCAGAAGCTTCAATACATTCAAAACAGTGCAGCAAGGATTCTGTTGAGAGTTCGGAAATTTGAACATATTACACCCATTCTCCATAACCTCCATTGGCTTCCTGTCACCTACAGAATTCAGTACAAAACTGCTCTCATTACACACCAATGCTTACACGGAACTTCACCTGACTATCTAAAGGACATTCTTGCACCATATTCATCCACCCGGTCTCTACGATCACAGAACAGTAATTTCCTTCATATTCCTCGGACCAAATTGAGGACCATGGGAGACCGAGCATTCTGTGTGGCTGCCCCCCGCCTGTGGAACTCCCTCCCTGACGACCTGAGAGCTCCACAGTCACTGGTTGACTTTAAAAGCAGCATAAAGACTTTTCTTTTTAAGCAAGCCTATTCTGCCTCCACATGATTTTATCTTTGATCTTAGCTGATATCATTATTGATTTTACTTGATTTTATCACTTGTTTTATTTTATTTATTTTTTAAGCAAGCCTAATCTGCATTCACATGATTTTATCTTTGATCTTAGTCGATATTATTATTGATTTTATTTGATTTTATCACTTGTTTTGTTTTGATCTTTGCTTTATTACACTTTGTAGCACTTTGAGATTTTTATTAATGAAAAGTGCATTATAAATTGAATTCATTATTATTATTATTATAGGAGATGTTTCTACCTGGTGAGGTAACTCCGAGTTGCTCCCGGTAGGACAGGCAGCGCTTTGCATGGCAGTCTACCGCTACCGGTGTATGAATGTGTGTATGAATGGGTGGATGGTTGGTACTGTGAACCGCCTTGGGGTCCCTCAAAGGGGGCTGTAAAGCGCTATATAAGTAAGCTCCATTTACCATTTGCCTCTTTTGATGGCATTGGAGCTGTTTTGTCACAGCTTCCTCCTGATGGAAGGGTGGCTCGACCAGTGGCTTTTGCCAGTAGGACTCTCTCACGCTCGCAGCTAAACTATCCATACCATACCATACCATAATATTTTATTTGTAAAGCACTTTCAACAGGAACAAGTCCACACCAAAGTGCTGGACGAACAAACAAACAACGGGCAACACACACAGTGAAGTACAACACGAAAGACATAAAAACATTGCAGATCATAAATAAAACAATCAAATACAATTTCAGCTGGTGTTGAAAGCAACAGAATAGTAGTGAGTTTTTACCCGGGATTTGAAAACTGCGAGGGAGGGGGTCTGTCTGACAGGTAGAGGTAACTCGTTCCAGAGTCTTGGGCCTGCTACGGAGAAGGCCCTGTCACCTCTGCGCTTCAGGCGAGTTACTGGAACTCTCAAAAGTACCTGGTCCTCTGACCTCAAAGCACGTGGTGGGACATATGGGTGTATCAACTCCGAGAGATAGGCGGGGGCGAGGCTGTTCAGTGATTTGTAGACGCACAGGAGAATTTTAAACTGGATTCTAAAATGAACCGGTAGCCAGTGCAGGGAGGCCAAGACCTGGAAGGTTCCAAGATGGCGCCCATGAGCATGGCTGCGTATCCACCTCTCCTGTGGGTGTTTGGAATTTTCGTGTTTTGTTCATTCTTCATTGGAGACATAAGTACACTGCTGGTTTATGATCAGAAGCAGCTTCTGGATTTACGTTTTGCTGCCGCGGATGTTGCTGATTTGGGCCAGTATGATCCTACCTCGGGGAGACCCCCTCTGCCCCCGCTGCTCGGGGACGAGCTGCCCGTTTTCCTCCGCTGCTCTTCTCACCAGCCTGCACGGAGAAATCGATCGACTCGGAGGAAGAAACGTGGCTCACGAGCTGGCTGGCTGGTGAAGCTCAGAGCCCGGCGTTCTGCCTCGCTGTCTTCAGCTGATGGTCTCGATTCTCATCGCCAGTCTCCCGCGTGCACGGACCAGGAAAACAACGGGGATCTGTGGCCGGAGCAGCTCTCTGTGGGAAGCGAGCCGCGGACGCGCGCTCCCCCACCAGCTGCTAGCTCATCAGCGGCTAGCTCGGATAACATCAAGTTCTGTGTTTTGTCAACGCCCGATCTGTTTGCAACAAAACCTTCATTCTCAGGGATTACTTTGAAGATCACGACTTGGACTTTTTCTGCATCACAGAGTCGTGGATGTCGCCGGGTGAGTCCAGCGCGCTGACGGAAATAATACCACCAAACTGTTTGTTTTTTAACGACCCGCGACCAACAGGTCGTGGTGGTGGATTATTAACAATATTCAAATCAACTTTTGACTGTAAACAACTGCCCATCCCACTCTCCTGCTCTAGCTTTGAGCTGACTGTTTTTGAACTAGGCCATTCACCTGTAACTTTGTGTGCTCTTGTCTACCGGCTGCCTCTTTCTAAGAACTTCTTCAGCGAGTTTTCTGATTTCCTGGTGAAGTTACAGCTAAATATTCTCGGGTCGTCATTTCAGGCGACTTCAACTTGCATGTGTGTTGTCCTGAGAAGCCCATGGTTAAGGACTTTTTAGATTTATTGGACTCATTTAACTTAACACAACACGTGAACTCTCCCACGTAGCAGCGTGGACATTTATTGGACCTTGTTTTAACATGTGATGTGACCGTTTCAAACCTTGAAATAGGTGACAATGTATTCTCGGATCATATGCCAGTCAAGTTTCAGGTCACCCTCCCCCATGTAACCCCTAAAACATGTAGTTCTGCACGTAAAGGCAGGAATGTTAACCATTTAACTGCCGCACGTTTCACTGAGGTTTACAACAATGACATGTTAATTCAGCCCCCATTGTTCCTCTCCAGCACTGAGGAGCTGACAAACCAGTTTGACTCTGTTTGTTTAAAGGCTCTGGATCAAGTGGCTCCTATTAAATCTAGGAGATCAAAACTCAGGGCCGAACCGTGGCTGAATGACACGACCAGGGCTGTTAGGCAGCAATGCCGAAAGGCGGAGAGGAAATGGAAAAAAGACAGACTGTAGGTCTCTTTTCAGATGGTAAAAGAGAGCTGGCGCCGATATCAGAAAGCAGTGAAAACTGCTAAATCACAATACTTCTCTGATATCATTGCTGCAAACTCTCGTAACCCTCGAGTTCTGTTCTCCACCCTAAACTCTGTTCTCCACCTCACTGAACAATCACCCATGGAAGCCTCGACTGAGCTGTGCGAGAACTTCCAACATTTCTTTTTAGATAAAATCGCAACCACCAGGGCTCTCATTTCTCCTCCATCTCACGATCCATCCATCCCACCTCAATCTGTTGCTGTTTGTGACCATTTTGAACCAGTCTCTCTGTCCTCTCTAGAGCAGGTCATGTGCAACCTGAAACCATCTGGCTCCCCCTTCGATGTGGTCCCCCCTCGGCTACTAAAGGAGGTTTTTCACACTCTAGGTCCCTCCATTCTCTCGATTGTAAATAGCAGTCTATCCTCGGGTGTGGTGCCAAAATCATTAAAACATGCTGTTGTTCAACCCCTCCTGAAAAACCAAACCTCGACCCGTCAGTATTATCCAACTTCAGGCCTGAGCTTGAACGCCGCTTGGAATTTCTTGCTCCTAAATGGACAATATGCGACAAGTTTAGCCACTGGCTAAAAGGACGTAATTTCACAGTCTGGACAGACAACAACCCATTGACATACATACTAACCAAGCCAAGGTTAGATGCGTGTGAACATCGGTGGGTTTCTAGGCTCACAGCCTATAGTTTTGATCTGAACTATGTTCCTGGTAGCAAAGATGTTGTCGCCGATGCCTTGAGTAGAGAATCATTTGTTCAGTCATTCATGAGCCATCGCATTGTAACTGAACCATATACCGTACTACTTAACCAGGTGAACGGTATGATGGACAAAACGTTCAAGATGCATTTTGTTGTACGACCAACTGTCAGCTGGTTGTTGAGTGCACCGATGACAATGCTGAGGTACAGGGGCGTGCAGAGCCCACTGAAGGGGCAGGTGCTCAAAAAAAGGGGGCACATCTAACCTCATTTTAGGACAGAATATTAACAAAGTCACATAGCTTTCAGAGTTTAATAAACAATGATAAATTGCAAAAATTGAAAAACAATGGCTCAATGCAACATTTTAGTGTACTGTAATCTATAAAAAAAATTGTTGCCTGGTTTGCTACACTTGCAGTGGAGATGAAGATGGTCCATTCAGAAAACGGAAAGTCACAAAAGACCACTGGTCTCACTACTATCAAACAGAACACAAAATGACATAATAAAAGCATTAGGTATAGCAGTAAGACGTGCAATCAAAACTGAAATAAAAGAAAGTGAGCTGTATTCCATTTTTATTGACAAAACCACAGATGTTTTACACACAGAACAAGTGTCCTTTGTGGTAAGGTACATGCACAACATGCAGATTAATGAGCGCTTTATTCAAGTGTGCAACATTCAGTCCACAAGCGGAGAAGCCCTTGAAAATCTGGTTCTGGACGTACTGAAGGAAAATGACCTAAAAATACATGTAGATAACATCAGAGGTCAAGGATACGATGGAGCAGCAAACATGAGCGGACACTACAAGGGACTTCAGGCAAGAATTCTCGGGCACAATCCCAAGGCTTTGTATATCCACTGTCAGGCACACTGTCTTAATTTGGTGTTAGTTGAATGTGCCAAATCAAATATATGTTTTGTCACATTTTTCAAATTGGTTGAAAAACTTTACACATTCATTGGAAACTCATCAAAAAGACATACTGCATTTATTGACGTTCAGAAAGGAATGCAACCACATCAGCGCCCAGTTGAACTGCAAAAGTTGTCTGACACTCATGCCGAGAAAGTCCCCTGAAGTCTCTCAGGAAAGTTCTTCCAGCTGTTATGAAGTTCTTAGAGAATATGACTCAGCAAAGCCCCCTGATCCATCAGCAGGTGACGCAGCAATCCTTTTGAAGAACATCAATTTTGAATTCTTCTAATGTCTGGAAATTACTTGCCCCATCTTCCAAGTAAGTGCAGTTGCATCAGATGCTTTACAGCAGAAAGATATGGACCTGGCTGCAGCCTACAAAATTGTTGAAGGGGTTCTACAGACACTGGAGCGTTGCAGATCAGAAGAAGAATTTGAGGAAATGTATAGGAAAGCCACAGAAAAGGCTGCATATATGGGGCTCAACCCCCCTGAAGAAGTCAGTGGACACAGAAGGAAGAGGAAAGTGCCAGCAAGGTTTACTGCGATTGGTGCAGACGCTTCTGATGACTATGTTTTCTGTACCTTGAAGGAGTCCTACCGTCAGAGCCGCATCAAACTTTAATGTGGAACCGCAGAAAAAAACAAAAGCAAAAATTAAAATTTTAATGCATATCACCATGAGAAAAGCCTACTGAGACTAACTGACCACCAAAATTTATACCTATATCTCTGTTTTGTGTCTTAGTGTATTTTGTAAGTACCTATATACATTTTCTTCAATCTTTCCTCTTCTTTTTTTCTTGTCAGTTTCTCTTCTCTTTTTTCCTCATTGTCTCATCTTCTCTATGTTGAGTGGAGGCCAATGTCTCTTTTTATCTCCTTTCCTGTCTTCCTGTGTTGTTGACTGCACTTCTGTGTCTTTGATGTCTGACTTTTGTCCCTCTGCTTTCCTGTCTTCCTGTGTTGTTGACCATTTTTGTCTCCTCCTCTGATCTATCACTTTCCTTCTGTCCATCTGGGAGCAATGAACAAACTATTCATTATTCTAGACCTAGATTTAGTACATCTTAACATAATAAAAACATAACAGCTGCCTTGTAATATTAAGTATATGTTCACTACCAAAAACTGCATGTTGATCATGGTAAGAACCTTTTTTATTTTTTGTTCTTACCTGCGGTACTCGTTCTGACCCAGTTGGTCAACAATTCACTACCTTTGTCTGCTTCTAGTAGATCCTTTCTTTTTTGTTTCTGACATCTTTCTTTATGTGGCATCTTTGAACTGAAAAAAAAACCCATAATGAATTAAATTGAAGGGGGTGATCAGATTTTTTTTCTTCTTCTTTCTGCACTCTTTTCATTCAGTGTTTTCTTTTTGATGAATTTGTTTTATTTTGTCTCTTTTAAATGAATGAATAAATGAAAGAAATAAAATATTAAATAGCTTAACATCTGCTAAGTTCTTGGTCAACACAGACATGTTCCTGCTTTTAGTATTTTACATTGTTTTGTTATGTAGTTGTTTATGTTTCATATTTTAACACAGTTTTCTTGTGATTTTTAATTAATATGCTTTTTTAAGATTGTTTACTGTTGGCTGCAAGTATCAAGCTGCAAAATCCTTCATTTTCTACAGCTGTTGGTCATTAATTATGATGAAGTTTAGCAACTTCTCAGTGAACATTTGAGCTCTGTGGCTTAAGCCAGCGGTATGTTTTTCTTGTTCAATACGGGGTGCGCCGGGGGCTCTGATTTGGGTCAGCCACTCTCCGCGTGTCCATCTTACAAGACGGTCAGACAGCGGGTCAGACGGGACGCAGTCTCCCTGTTTTGGTTTGTGCGTTCCGCTGAAGCCCCGGAGCTCGAATGTCCAACGTAAAACTAACTTGACCATAGTTTAATGTGGCACTATGGGCTCTACAGAAATTGCACGTTGCTCTCTTATGGTGTTTAGTGTAAAATACTTCCATACAGCGGACATGTTACAATGAAAAGTTGGCTAGCTGTTAGCTAAAGTGCTACTCACTCAATCCACACGTTGTAGCTGGCTGCAAACTGAAAAGGATTTCCTGAATGTGAGGCAGGTCTATTTCATGTCATGAGACATGACCCCGAATCGGATTGGCCCCACCCCTACTATAACTGTTGCATTGTGGGGAGTGTAGTGTTGGTACGTGACGGGAGGGCTTATTATGTTGTTTTTCTAGCAAAATACAAAAATAATAAATAAAATAAAATTTTTAGTACATGTTATTATGTGTCAGAGGAGGGCTTAGGAATAGGAAATAAATAAAAAAAATTGACCAAAAGGGCACTTGGGGGCAATGAGCAAAAGGGGCAAGTGCTCAAGCCCCCCCTAGCCCCCCC
>JBBPBX010016220.1:27931-48433 GCA_038048925.1 Garcialebias charrua
TTATACATCTCTGTTAATAAGTTTTTTTCACATTTAGGATTAGTAGAGCAAAGTTCAAAGTTGAGAAACTGTCACTTGAAGCAAGTCACAGGAAACAGCCGTGTGGTTAAGGCACTGTCCGGATATGAAGATGTTACGCAAAGCACCTGTCATGAGCTTACAACACAAGTAGAAGAATGCAGTTTAGACAGCTGAGCAAGTTGAAAAAAGGAGACAAACTTGAACTGTTGAAAAGTCTTCAACATGGTTGACAGTTCTTCAAAATGGATGTTAGATCAGAAACAAGCCAATCAGAGACAAGTGATGAGTTTAAAAAGACAAAGATAGCAGACGAAAGTCGGTCAGTCATTTCGGGCAGAGATGGAACACGGTTGTCAAGCCCTGAAGACTTGGATCAGATCTGAAGATTGAAGGGAGAAGATTTTGACTTCAGATGAGCTGAAAAAACAACAAAAGATGGAAACAAAGCAATGAAGAACCGCTCAGCAGCAGATCACCCTGCAAGAAGACTGACCCCAGATAACTCTGAACAAGTCTCTGATAGGAATTAATTACATTTGATGACTGTTTTCAACAAAGGCTGTAGGAATTATTCTCCTTTTTTCTGGAAAACCACTCCAATCATGGGATATGTGGTAGGAACCAGCCTTTTTGAACATTTTACCAGATTTAAAAATTACAGGTTGCAATTTATGGTTTTTCTTAGAGACAGCACAGTTAGGGCATAGGCCATTTACAGATTGATGCATCCACACCTAGAGGAATTTGGAGTTTCATCCATTTTTGATTTTTATTTAATTTATTATACTGCATTTTTTGAAACGCATTTGCTTTCACTGCTGCTGGATTTTTGAAAGCTACAAATGTAACCTTTTGCAAATTTATGATTGTGTGTGTGTTTAGTATTAATTTTACACATTTTGTGTCTTAGGTTTTGCACTCTCAGCACCTCAATGAACCACCACTTAAACCATGGGTGATCCTCAGTTCCAGTGGACAGTGCACGCTGCACATGCATGGCTGGCAGAGTCATGACATGTACACACACTGAGACTCTGCTGTTTAAAAGTGAAGTAACACGTGCTTATACGGAGGGCCAAAACCTTCACTGATGTTCCAGCCTATTGGATGAAGCCCATTAATGTTGACAAGGTTCAAGCAGAGGAGTATTATACAAAGTAATAATAATAATAATAATAATAATAATAATAATCAGAATAATCAGAATAATCAGAATAAAAATAATTGTTCTACATTGAAGTTTACACTCACTGCCACTTTACCACTTACCTGTTTTAATCTGAAATGATTGTTTAAAGTTGTAAAGTCAGGGATATTTTTTGTTACCTTTTTTCTCTCTACGTAACTAGTTTAAACTGCCAATTTACTAGTTTTGATCTGAAAAGAAGTGATTGTTTATAGCATAATATTTAGTTATTTGTTACCGTTTTATGTTTACTTCACTGTTACATATTGATGTTCACTGTTTTTTTACCTGTTTTAATGTGAACTGCAGTGAATGTTTTAAATCGAACATTTATTTATATTTTGTTACTGTTTTCATCACAGTTCTATATTAAAGTTTGCAATGTTTTTTTAGCAGTTTTAATCTGACATTTTAAGTGCAATATTCATTTCAGATTTTGTGTTAAAATACATTTTTAAATGTCTTTGTCTACACCGCCAATATTATATA
Source organism: Garcialebias charrua (assembly GCA_038048925.1). NCBI lineage: Eukaryota > Metazoa > Chordata > Actinopteri > Cyprinodontiformes > Rivulidae > Garcialebias > Garcialebias charrua. The sequence continues at coordinate 29,628 of JBBPBX010016220.1, forward strand.
CTTGTTTTCAAAACTCGTTGTGACAAATAAATACAGTATACTAGAAATTTTAATTATTCTTCCATTATTTATTCACAATATGCAAAATTTTCAAAGTTCAATGAGTTCATGTTCAATCAGTGTTATTTAATGATTAGTTCATGCTCTGTTGACAAGATTTAACAGTTCATAGTTTTAAAACAACACTGAGGCAAATATCAGTCAAAGCACAACACACGGTCACAGTTCTGTAGTAAAACTTGTCCACAGTTTGTCGGTCAATGCTGAAGAGGTGTGCAATGTGCTGGACTGGCAGATTCAGCCTCAGGCGCATTAGTTAGGAGGAGCATCTGAAAAGGTGAAAGTTTCAGGACTGTCTGTGGTAGACGGGGAAGAAGCTGAGTCAGCACACCCATCAAAACAGCTAAACATGGAAGCCCATGACCTGACCATCACATCATTTTGTAAGAATTGCTCATCCATTTTCTTCTGGGACATCTCTTCCTTCAGTTTCCTATTCTCCAGCAAGCCGTTAATTTCAGCAAGTCTGTGCCTGCACAATCTGAAGCTGAGCTGTCCACCTCTGGATCCTGGGCAGCTACACCTGGGGGTGCAGCTTCATCCACCTCCGGACCCTGAACAGCTACACCTGGGGGTGCAGCTTCATCCACCTCTGGATCCTGGGCAGCTACACCTGGGGTGAAGCTTCATCCACCTCTGGACCCTGAACAGCTACACCTGGGGTGAAGCTTCATCCACCTCTGGACCCTGAACAGCTACACCTGGGGTGAAGCTTCATCCACCTCTGGATCCTGAACAGCTACACCTGGGGTGAAGCTTCATCCACCTCTGGATCCTGAACAGCTACACCTGGGGTGAAGCTTCATCCACCTCTGGATCCTGGGCAGCTACACCTGGGGTGAAGCTTCATCCACCTCTGGATCCTGGGCAGCTACACCTGGGGTGAAGCTTCATCCACCTCTGGATCCTGGGCAGCTACACCTGGGGTGAAGCTTCATCCACCTCTGGATCCTGGGCAGCTACACCTGGGGGTGCAGCTTCATCCATCTCTGATGTCTGTGCAGCAGTGGGGTTACAGGTACAGCGTTGTAAGGATCTCAGTCAGGATGACTCAAGACATTCATAAGCTGGTTTGCTTGAATAATAAACAGAATTTGCAGATTATTTATGTAGCTCTGCAGCTTGTGTAAAGTTAGTCATGCTTGCTGCTGATGCTAAGACAGCAACAAGTCAACAACTCTGATCACCATATGCACAGTAATCAATCACCACATAGGACTGACATATTATTTGATTCATCCTTACCTTTGTGAAAATGCCGTAAACACACAAACGTGTAGGGAAATGTTACTGAAGGTGATATTTTTCATCTTACAGCTGAAACTCATGCCAAGAGACATCTCTCTGTTAGCTCTGCGACCTGTGTTGTTTCCAAGCTGAAAAGCTGAAAAAACTCACTCCATTTGCGAAACGTTTCCCACTATGATCATGAGAACAATTGTGGCAGTTGACAACACAGCAAGTTCTCGCCATTTCTTTTGTGATTTCGCATATGAAACAACATCGCACAGCGCCTTTCAAGGTCCTACACTTCAATGTCAGCTGTACAAGTAATGCATTGTGGTTTTCATGTCGGCTGACGTCACAAGCTGTCCACAGCTAACACTGGACCCGCTCCGAATGTTATGTCACATGGGTTGGGCTTTTATTTTGACAGTACACTTCCATTTTTCTGCAAGGAATTTGTATATTAACTAAATATTTAGCTCTGCAAGTTAAACATTTAGCCAGCAAGTTAAATAATTAGCTAACAAGTGAAATATTCAACTAGCAAGTTAAATATTTAGGTCCAAGGTAAATATTTAGTTAACAAAATAAATATTTATTTTGGAAATTAAATGTTTAGTTAGTTTGTTAAAAATATATATATATGTAGGTCCGAGCTAAATATTTATTTAGCCAAGTAAATATTTAGTTTACCAACTAAACATTTAGGTATAAATTAAACATTTAGTTTGTAAACTAAACATTTAGGTGTAAATTAAATGTTTAATTTATACTTAAATGTTTAGTTTATTAACTAAATATTTAGGTATACATTAAATAATAAATTTACACCTAAATATATTTAGTTTACTAACAAAATATTTAACTTGTAATTTAAATATTTAGTTTGTAAATTAAATATTTAATTGGGAACCATGACATTTATAAATGTATGAATAACACAGTGAAAATTTGACTTAAAAAAACTCCTATTTTTTTCTTATTAAAAGCTAAATAAACCAAAATATTGATATTAATTTTTGACTGTGCAACTTTACAAATGTCACCCCATACATCCTAGACCTCAATTAATTAAATATTCTCATTGAAATATTTTATTATTAGAATAGCACAAAAAATATCAATGTAAATCAAAATTATTACACCATGGAGATCTGGATTTGGATTCATACTCAATATGAAAGTGGAAAATAACATGAGAGGGGGATTCAATGTCAGTGAATATTCCTCAAGACAAGTCTAAATGAGGCTCAGCAGTGTGTGTGGCCTCCACATGCCTGTATAACCTCCTGACAATGTCTGGGCACGCTCCTGATGAGACAGCGGATGTTCTCCTGAGGGATCTCTTCCCAGACCTGGATTAGAGCACCACTTAGCTCCTGAACAGTCTGTGGTGCGATGTGGCCTTGGTGGAGTGACCAAAACATGACGTCTTAGATGTGTTCAATTGGATTCAGGTCTGGGGAATGGGCAGGCCAGTCCATAACATCAATGCCCTCATCATTACATTACACCAGTCTTGGCCTCCCTTCACTGGCTACCGATTCATCTTCGAATCCAATTCAAAATTCTCATGTATGTCTACAAATCGCTGAACAGTCTCGCCCCCGCCTATCTCTCGGATCTGATACACCCATATGTCCCTCCACGTGCTTTGAGGTCAGAGGATCAGGTACTCTTAATAGTTCCAGAAACTCGCCTTAAGCGCAGAGGTGACAGGGCGTTCTCTGTAGCAGGCCCAAGACTCTGGAACGAGTTACCGCTGCTCATCAAACAGGCCCCCTCCCTCTCGGTTTTCAAATCCCGGTTAAAAACTCACTACTACTCCATTGCTTTCAATGCCAGCTGATTTGTATTGGATCGTTTGATTTATGATCTGCAATGTTTTTATGTTTTTCGTGTTGTACTTCATTGTCTGTGTTGCCTGTTGCGTGTTTGTTTGTCCAGCACTTTGGTGTGGACTTGTTCCTGTTTAAAGTGCTTTATAAATAAAATGGTATGGTATGGTATGGTATCATGCAGGAACTGCTGACACACTTCAGCCACATGAGGCCTAGCATTGTCATGCATAAGAAAGAACCCAGGGCCCATTGCACCAGCATACAGTATAGTCTCACAGTGGGTCTGAGGATCTCATCCCGGTACCTTATGGCAGTCAGGGCACTTCTGGCTAGCACATGGAGGGCTGTGCGGCCATCCAAAGAAATGCCTCGCCGCACCATGACTGACCCACCACCAAAGCGGTCATGGTGGAGGACGTTACAGGCAGCATAATGTTCTCCACGGTGTCTCCAGACTCATTCACTTCTGTCACATGTGCTCAGTGTGAACCTGCTTTCATCCGTGAAGAGCACAGGGCACTGATGGCTTCAGCTCAACTAAAGCTTCAGCCTGTACATCAAGACAGGTTAGTGAAAACCCAAATATCCACCTGCGCCTCCTGATCCACGCCAAAGTCACTAACTCTTCTGTCTTGACAGATTGGACCCAGCCCAGGACCCAGACCCCCACCAGAGATTTCACATTTGCAATAAAACTGTTGAACCGCTCTTGGTCTTGATGTTGTTTTGCTGATCCAAACCCGGTTCTTGTCACGTTAGGTCCTCATACCACCCTCACGGAGTCTGTTTCTGACAGTTTGAGTAGAAACATGCACATTAGTGGCCTGCTGGAAGTCATTTTGTAGGGCCCTGGCAGTGGACCTCCTGTTCCTCCTTGCACAAAGAACATGGTAGCAGTCCTGTTGTTGGGTTGTAGCCCCCCTACAGCCCCCTCCATGTCTCCTGGTATCTATTCCATGCTCTGGATACTGTGCTGAGAGACACAGAAAATCTTCTTGCCACCGCTCGCATTGATGTTCTATCTTGGATTAGCTGCACTACTTGAGCTACAGCAGTGGGCAGTAAAAAATGCCTCATGATGCCTCTCTATGTGACAGAACTGACAAAATGAAAATGTGACTAAAAGTTCAACAAGAAAGGAAGAGAACAGATAAATGACCTGTGGTCACCACCTGGAGAATCACTTTTTTATAGGGGTTGTTTTGCTAGTACTGTACATAGTTCCCACACACGTGACCGGTATTGCGCAATACTGGGTTTTCCGCCGTTGTTGTTGGCAGAAGATGGCAGACAAACAGATGCGAGCAACCTGAGCTAAGCTAAGCTAAGATACTCTTGACCAAGGCGCAAGAGCTAGATATCTGCAAAAAATAGCAGTGGTCGGAGTTGACCCCTATGAGTTGGAGAAAGAAATCATGTCAGACGAAGCGGACAAGTTGTCACCAAGAAGTTACTCTGATATTGTTAATTATTTAATGACTATGAGGAGAGCCTATAACGGAGGAGCTTCTCAGCTTTACATCCATGTATGCTTATAACCAGTAACAGATTTGTGAAGGACGTCCAAATCTTCATAACAGTTCTGGTGACTGGCAGAGTAAGTGATTACAATAATGTACACGTTTGTTTGTTTGTTTGTTTGTTTGTTTGTTTATTTATTCATTTCATTTCCATTAAAAACAATACAATTTCAAGAGAAAAAAATATAAAATACCTATAAAATGAAAGGCGGCAGAAGAAGAATTAAATCTTATCAATTCTGCCCCTTCTTAACAAAATCAATTCAAACAATCAATTCAAGCAATAATCACAAATAATACAACAAAACCCAAAACATATCACAATTATTCTTTATAGTTTTCGCTAATATTAACTAACTTAAATGTATCTCGTCAGCATTATATTCTTTATCCTTTTCTTAAATACAAATAATGATTCCTCATTTTTAATATCATTATTCAAACCATTCCATAAATCAATTCCCCTCATTAAAGTAGACCTACCCCGCAAACTTGTTCTAAACTTTGGCTTAACAAAAATATCAGTTCCTTTTAAATTATAGCAACTGCTCCTTTTTACAAAATACGCTTGTACGTTCGATGGTAAATTGTGATTCTGAGCCCTGTACATTAGTAATAGAATAAAGTAGTCCACCAAATCATAAAACTTGAGTAATTTCAGTTGATAAAATAAAATACTTGAAGGATGACAATAACGTTTTCTTGAGATAATTCTTAGAACTCTTTTTTGTAAAATAAAAATAGATTTGGTTGCAGTTTTACAAGCTGTACCCCAGACACCAATACAATAAATTAAATTTGGCACAACAATTGTATTATACAGTAAACACAAAGCCTCGTCTGTCAGTAAGTCCCTCGTTTTATATAGTACTGCCATGGACTTAGACATTTTAGTTCTTACAAAATTAATATGTTTTTTCTGTAAGAGTGTGGCTCCCTCTGGTGGTCGTCTCCTTCCGCCCATCACCTTGTCTTGCATGTTATCTGTCTCAGGTTTGTGTGTTCTCAGGTGTGTATGATTTAGGTAATTAGGCTGTGTATATAAGTTTGCATTTGTGTGCATGTCTTTGTCGGGCCATTCATCTTCCTACCTGGTGTGTCGTGTTCTTTGCAGCTCCTTGGTTTTTGTGAGTACAACTCCTCGTGTTGAAGTTTTTGTATTAAGCCACAGTTGAGCTTTTGAGTTTTTGTTATTAAAGGGGACCACACATGCAAAATTCACTTTTTAATGTTTTTTTACTAAACTTTGGGTATTTACTTCATAAAAAAACAGTCCTTGTGCCAAAAAAATGCACCCAGTGGTTTATTTACTCTAAGTAGATTTATTTATTTTTGATAAATACACCAGGATTCACACTTCCTGCATTTATTGACGTCACAAGCCGCCAGCCAATCAGATCAAACCTGAGTCCAGCCCCTCACCTAGCAACCCCTGGTTAGGCTCAACCCACTTCTGTATTAAACACATGACTGTTGTTTTTCATGATTTCATCTCATCTTTTGTTTATATGTTCTTAATTTCATGTGTACAGCACTTTGTTGCAGCTGTGTTTTTTTAAATGGCTTTATAAATAAAGTATAATTGTTATTTTTATGTTTTAGTTCAATTTTTAGTGTATTTGCGATCGCTGCCAACGCGCAGCCGGCAAAAATTAAACGAGCGGACCACAGGCGGAAGGACCGGGTTCGACGGGACCCTCTTCCGGCGCGATGGAGCGGAGCTTCAACTGTACAGCCTTGCAGCAGCCTCGCAGCAGGCTCGCAGCAAGAGGACCTTCTCCTTACAGATTAATTTACGGGAGACACTTGGTGAACTTTGTGTTGTCTTCACTGGAACAGCGATAACTCCCAAAATCTCATCGCGTGCAACGAGCGGAGCTGGCGAAAACCGGAAGAGGAACAAGCTAACATTAGCTTCGGATTCGGGTGGTCTAATGCTAAAAGGAGCAGCAAACTGCGGCGCGCTCAGACGGGTTTCGGTAAGTTATCTTAAGCTAACACTAACAGTAAGTCAAATGAGTAATAAAAAAAGAGCTAATTTTAAAACAACAACACATTACAGATACTGGCTGTTACAGAGGGCGTGAACAGATCGTTGAAGGGCGTGGACTTCAAGAAACCGGTCGTTCAAAACGAAAGTTAAAAATGGCAGAATTAAAAAGGGTATAATTGATTATCTAATAATTATTTTGTGCATTAAATTGAAGGAATAGGGTCTGGATATCCCACAGAAATACCATAAAAATTTAAAAAATACATCTGAGGTCCCCTTAAAGTATTTTTGACTTTTTACTCGTGTCTCTGAGTGTCCGTCTGCACTATTGGACTCCCTCCTCCCACACCACGCTGGATCATAACAGTAATGGCCCGACCATAAAAAGTGAGTCCAGCGGGTGGAACTTCCAGAGGCAGAAGGTGACGGTTTCCGCTCGAAGGGAGCTGTCGTCACAGACGTGGTCCCTGCAGCTGCAGTCCCTGCGGCCGCTCTCATGCCTGCTGCAGTCTCCGTAGTTTTTCAATCTCCTGCAGTCTCTGTTCTCATCAGTACATGGATCACACCCAGTTCAGACTTTATTTTTCTCACCTGCCCGTTCTGTTTTTTCCTCGCCGTCTGGTCCCGGAACGCGCCGCTGAGGTTTCGCCGTCTGCAGAGGTCCTGCGCCGCTGTCGCCACTACGCCTCAGGGGGTCCCTGCGCTGCTGATGACGCCTCTACTGTTCTTCGGAGGGTCTCCACGCTGGTGACGCCTCTACTTCGTGGGTGCTCGCGCCGCTGATGCCTCGGCGTCTAGGGGGTTCACGCGCTGATGACGCCTCTACTCACTTCGGAGGGTCCTCTCGCCGCTGATCCTCGACGTCTGCAGGGGTTTCCCACGCCAGGTGACGCCTCTACTGTCTTCGGAGGGTCCTTGCGCTGGTGACATCACTGCTGCAGAGGGTCCTCGCTCTTCCGACGCCTCCGCTTCGATGGAGGGTCCCCACATCGATGACGTCTCCACGTCTGATGACGTCACTACGTCCGATGTCCGATGACGTCACTACGTCCATTGACGTTTCTACGTTTTGACGCTTGTTAGTTTTCTGGGTTTAGTCTTTGTTTAATTCTGGTTTTTGTATGTTTTTTGCTTGGTGTTTAGCTTTTTGTCCCTTGTCCTGTTCCCCTGTCCCTGTGTTCTCCTTCGTGCCCGCCCTGGTTGTTGGGGGTGTTCCTTGGGGACGTCTGGGGGCGTCTTTGAGGGGGAGGTACTGTAAGAGTGTGGCTCCCTCTGGTGGTTGTCTCCTTCCGCCCATCACCTTGTCTTGCATGTTGTCTGTCTCAGGTTTGTGTGTTCTCAGGTGTGTATGATTTAGGTAATTAGGCTGTGTATATAAGTTTGCATTTGTGTGCATGTCTTTGTCGGGCCATTCATCTTCCTACCTGGTGTGTCGTGTTCTTTGTAGCTCCTTGGTTTTTGTGAGTACAACTCCTCGTGTTGAAGTTTTTGTATTAAGCCACAGTTGAGCTTTTGAGTTTTTGTTATTAAAGTATTTTTGACTTTTTACTCGTGTCTCTGAGTGTCCGTCTGCACTATTGGACTCACCCCCTCCCACACCACGTTGGATCATAACATTTTCCATGACAATATATTATATATATATATATATATATATATGCACCGAGGGACTGAGAGAAACGCAATTTCGGTCCTGTGTATGGCCTGTACATATAGCAGTTCTGACAATANTATATATGTATATATATATATGTATATTATATATATATATATATATATATATGTATATATATATATATATATATATGTATATATATATATATATATATATATATATATATATATATATTAGGCATGTAACGGTTGTAATGGGTGTACCGAACCGTTTCGGTACACCACGTTCGGTTCGGTCCACCTGCGTACCGTTTCGGTTATTTTTTCACTCATTAAACGTTCTTAACAGGGGAATATATGCACCGCGGAACAAAATTTCCTGGGCGCGTTTCAGCACGGAGCTATTATCGCGTGGCACGCGCAGCATTTAGCCGTTAGCATCTCGTGCGGTCTCCTGTTTGTGAACGTTATAGCTTTCTTGTTAAAAGACCAGCGCACGCGCAGCTTGTGTGGACAGTGTTTCAAGAAGACTCTGCAGAGAGCTACGTTGCGTGAAGCAGCTCTCTGCAGTAGCAACACGCCTAAAACGTGAACGCGCTAGAAACTGTCATCCAAACGTGAACAGCAGCTGTATTAAAACTACTTCATCAGGTAATCAGAGCCGTCCAGAGCAATAACACAAGCTGTATGAGTTTTTAAATCTCTGAATCTGTCTGAACTTTGTTATATGCGCAGGCTTTAAAGTTACTAAACGTCGCTATGAGACATTCATCATGTCAACACTTCAAAAAGTTCAGCTCTTCATGAAAAAACTAACTGATGTTGTCAACAACAAGCCCTGGACCAGATTAAAGCCCTGCCATGCTGATGAAGAGTGATTCAACCGTTCAAGAGGTATTTTTCTTTTATTATTATTATCTAAATAATCTTTTTTTTTAAATCATAATCTTATTAACTTGTTTTTTTTTATGATCTCTTTTGTTTTTTATTTCCAGCCTGTGACAGAGGTAAATCCACCTGCAGCCAATAAGTGTGTGATGACTGAACTGAACTCTGAACTGGACATGTCTGCCTGCCTGGGAGGAGTCGACGAGGGACAAGCCCCCAGAAACCATCTTGGCTACAGCAAACTGGTTGGTCCACTTAAGTTGTTTACTTGGTGGGGTAGCTTCAGTTTGCTTTGGACTACTCTGACTGACGAAGCCCTCTGGAGTGAGGGTGAAACGTTTCTACTAAAAAGAAACTGTCCAGATGAACTGATTGAGAATGAGCGGATTTGATACCTGGACTATTGAGAATTAACTTTCTTGAACTCTGAACTGTTCCAACACCTGTCCCACCAAGAAGAAGTTGTGAGTACAGTAATGAGGACAAATACAGCCACACTGCTGCTACTGAACAAAAACTTGATTAGTTAGATTGTAAACAGTCTGTTGCTGCTTATTGTTCTGGTTCTGACTGTTATTGCATTTATTAAGATTTTTATTATTGTTCATATAGTTTATTTATTGTAGAGTGCTGTTTATTTAAAATATCATCCAAATGGGTCACTTTTATTTATTACTACAATACAATACAAACATATTTTTGGCATATTTTCAAAATAAACATTTTGTAAGTCTTTATTTTGTAAAAAAATAAAATAATTGTACCGAAAATAAACCGAACCGAGCTCTCCTTGTAGTTGAACCGAACCGAAATGTGATTTTAGCGTACCGTTACACCCCTAATATATATATATATATATATATATATATATATATATATAGTATATATATATATATATATATATATANCTCAATAAGATTTACCTGACTAAATATAGGTTGAATAAATGAATGAATGAATGAATGAATATATAAATATGCCCCCAAGGCCTCCTTCAAGCCAACAGAATGGCCTCATATACATACCAATGAGTCGAAAAATGGTAATTCAGTTAGTCATTTGACGAACTCCCCTGGGAACTACAGTTAGAATAGCCAAATGGCTCAAACTTGGGTCGTGCAGGTGATAATGCACCATAGTGCACCACAGCAACAAATGAGTAAAAATGTAATTTTCTATAAATAAATCTGCTTTTCAAGTACATTTGGTGTTGCTGTGAAACATGCATTGCTAAATGTACGTGCACTTACCTTTAATTTGAATAAAACAGTTGCACCAAGTTTCACCTTCTTTATTTCAATAATTAAGATACGTTGTTCAATGTCCAATACTGAGAAGTAGTTTCATTGTGATGTCACCTCTACTAGACATTATTCTACTGCACATAAATAAAACCTAGATGTAGTGATTGTTCTTTGGCAACTTACCAGTTTAGTGTTTTATTGACATGTGTAAAACATAAAAACATACATGTTGCTGTATGGTTCCTCTTCCAGGAGTAGACTGATAAAGTTCAGAGTAAATGCTATAATTATAAATTCAAAACAGTTGAAACTGAATACAATATGAGAACTGTGGGTGATTTGATGTCTTTTAATGAAAATGATTTGGCTACAGAATAAATACCAGATCAAAAACACTCTTCAACAAGGAATGATGGAGACCAGTGCAGTTTCTGATTTGAAACAAACTGGAACAGATTCCTCGTCATGTGGGACCGCCCGATTGGAGCAGCCAACCCCTCATGATCCAAGACTGGACCCAAGCCTAGGATCTGAGACTGGACCCAGGTCTTTTCTTTGGAACTCGGCCCTTCACTCGTCTGTACCTTAAAAAAAGATAAGTAAACATTGTCATGTTTGCATCACAAAGTCTAAAATAAGACTCCAAGTTTGCTACTCAAAGTAGAAAAAATAAATACAGTTGCTCCTAACATTTTAACTCATTCACAAACATATATGTTCAATTTTATATTGATTTCAGTAATTGTATCTTAGATTTACTTTAATATTTTTGAAGAATTGTGCCGGTTGATTGTGTGATTACCTGTTGTTCCTCTGCTGCTGACTTTGTCAGAGTAAGTGTGTTTGTCAACTTCATTGTGGGAGACCAGTCTGTGTTTGACTTGTGTGCAGGCCTTCCTGAAAAAAGAAATAATTCAATAGAACAAATGCAGTATTACCCAAAAGATGAACTTGTGTTATGGAATATTTTCTGTACAGACAGCATCCCACTGCTTTATTCACATGAGAGTAAAGGGGGACCTAAAAATCAAAACAAACTGATAGTTCTAGTCTGACAATGTTGCAGTGTTCAAATATTATGTATATTAAATACAATGTGTGTGTGTCATGTGTATACTGTACTGTATGCATGTATATACAATATGTATGTATATACTGTATACAGTGTGTATACAGTATATTATAAATACATACTGTATATAGTGTACAGCATATACTGTATATACTGTACAGTATTCACATACATACAGTGTATGTTATACTGTTTATGTATAACACACACATGTATTTATATTATTTAATGACACACACATGTACTGTATTTATATTATTTAATGACAGATTTGTTAAGTAAATGCTTTAACAGATATTTACCCACATTTTAGTACAATTTTAGCTTTGTGTGTATTTTTCTCTTCTTTTATTCACGTCATTATTTTAATTGTGCTTTAATAACTCTGTTTTAATGACGGGTCATGTTTCGAGAGCTGCATAATGTCATTGTTGACTCGGTCTATCTTGGAAAAAAGATGTGTAAACGGTCTCAATCATATCAAACCAGCTAAATAAAGGTTTATCTAAAATAACACACAGCCTCCTGACAACAAACAGTCCAGGCTCACCACGGACCAGCACCAGAACTTTGTTGTAAGTGTTACGGTGTGGAGGTTAGCATGTAAAGTAGCGACATGCTAAGCTAACCACAGTTGTAGAGACGCTAAATCATGAAAAAAAAGAAACAGTTCCAACACACAGACAGATATACACTAACATTGTTCTGACATTGTTTCAAAAAATGATTTATATAGAATATTTTGTTTACCGGACAAAAGGTGATCGGAGTACGACGTCTTCGAGAGCAGATCCTAGCCAGACTCAGAGGAGGAGCTGCCCTCCGATGGAGGTCCTTCACGTTTTCTTATTTTTGGGATTAAAGGCTGGGTTATACTCCGCAAGACTCCCTGTCTTATGTCTTTTACCCCCCGTTGAGTGAACAAACATTGCGCAAATTCTGGCTGCACTCCCGCTGTGATCTCCCGGTGACAGCTCGTCTTGTACGTGGCCCCCAAGCAGAACTGCAAGATGTCTTGCAGTTTAAAAATTTTTTTTTATTAAATTTATTCATTTTATATACAATGTACAACACAATAACAATCTCACATTTGAGACAGTACAGAATAAATTAAAATGAAGGGATGCAGATAGAAGAAAAAATCTTGTTTTTTCTGCCCCCTATTTCCAAAATACAGTAGTTCAAACAACACAAACAAACAAACAAAAAGAAAAGAAAAAAAAATTGCCGGTAAGAGTAAAACAGTCCCAAGAAAGAACGTTTCAAAGAAGAAAACTATTACTCTATATTTTTATCAATTATATTTTGTCAAGAAATTTGTTCTGATCATATTTTTAAAAATGGTCATTGATTTTGCATTTTTAATACCAGTTTCTAGATTATTCCAAAGATCAATTCCTTTGATTGAGGTTGACCGACCCCTTAAACTCGTTCTATATCTTGGTTTCACAAAAATCTCTGTTCCTTTAAGATTATAACAACTCATACGTTTGACAAAGAACATTTGTATATTCACTGGTAGTTCATTTTTGTGAGCTCTATACATAATAGACAGAATATTGTAATCCACCAGGTCATAGAACTTCAACAGTTTCAATTTATGAAACAAAGTGCTTGAAGGGTGACAATAGTGCTTTCTGGTAATTAATCTAACAGCTCTCTTCTGTAGTATAAAGACAGGATCCGTGAATGATTTACAAGCTTTTCCCCAAATATCAATACAGTATATTATGTGTGGAACAATAATTGTATTGTACAATAGGTACAAAGCTCTATCATTTAATATATTCCTTACTCTATATAATACACCAATTGCTTTGGCTATCTTCGTCCTAACAGAATTTATATGAGGTTTCCACGTCAGTTTATTGTCAATAATAACACCCAGGAACTTTATTTCACGCACAAGACAAATCTCAACCCCATCAATCATTAGTGGAAAATCTATAGTTTCCCTTTTTCCACTGAATACTGTATCATGTACTTTGTTTTATCTAAGTTCAACGATAATTTGTTAATATTATCCTCCCTCCCACCCCCTCCCTCTCGGTTTTCAAATCCCGGTTAACAACTCACTACTACTCCATCGCTTTCAATGCCAGCTGATTTGTATTGGATCGTTTGATTTATGATCTGCAATGTTTTTATGTTTTTCGTGTTGTACTTCATTGTCTGTGTTGCCTGTTGCGTGTTTGTTTGTCCAGCACTTTGGTGTGGACTTGTTCCTGTTTAAAGTGCTTTATAAATAAAATGGTATGGTATGGTATGGTAATATTAAACCAATTTTGTATTTTTACAAATTCTGTCTTAACAGACTCAAAAATTTGGTCCATATTATTTCCTGAACAAAAAAACGTTGTATCATCGGCAAAAAGTATACATTTGAAAAATTCTGACACCTCAACCAACTCATTGACATATAGAATAAACAGCTTTGGCCCAATTATGGAGCCCTGGGGAACTCCACAAGTAATATTACATAAGTCAGATTTGACATCATTAATTTGTACAAATTGTTTTCTGTTTGTGAGGTAGCTGGTTATCCACTGCAATGCCTGTCCTCTGACACCACATTTACCCAACTTTTCAATAAGAATGGTATGGTCAACGGTATCAAATAATAATAATAATGAATTCAATTTATAATGCACTTTTCATTAATAAAAATCTCAAATGCCTTTCTCAAGTCAACAAAAATACTAAGACCATATTTCTTTTGATCAACAGCCGTGGCTATTTGCTCCATCAGCTCCATGATAGCATGTGATGTAGAAGTTTTTGCTCGGAATCCATATTGACTGTCACTCAGAATTTTATGCTTGTCAAGGAATTGGTCTAAACGATTCACAAATAGTTTTTCTAATATTTTTGAGAACTATGGCAATAATGATATTGGTCTATAATTACTAAATACACTCTTGTCACCTTCTTTGAATATGGGTACAATCTTAGCAATCTTCATATTGTCAGGGAATGTTCCAGTTGAAAAGGACAGATTACATATATATGTAAATGGCTCAATAATATGACCCATTATTTCCTTCACCAGTTTCATGTCCATGTCGACCCAGTCTTTTGATCGTTTATCAGAATTTTTTTTGACAACATTTATTATTTCCTCCTTATTAGTTTCCTGTAGATAAATACTGTTTTTACAGCTAGTGCTAGTAGGGTCTACATTGTTGGTTACTGTTGGAATTTTAGCTGTAAGATTTGGACCCACATCCACAAAATATTGGTTGAATCCATTTGCAATGTCATGATCATTAAAAATATCCTTGTCGTTTTTAACAAAATGTGATGATATACCAGACCTTGATTGTTGAGATTTCAGGACACTATTCATCACTCGCCATGTTGCTTTAATGTCACCATGACTTTTGTTTAGTAATTCACTGTAGTATTCCTTCTTTTGTTTTCTTATGATACTAACTAATTTATTTTTGTACGTCTTATATTTAGATTCAGATTCTAGTGTTCGACATTTCAAGAAACATGAATACAAGAGATTCTTCTTTTTACAAGCATTTCTCAGTCCATTTGTCATCCAAGGTTGATCAACATTAGTTTTTCTAGCAAAATTGTTATACACACAATTTTTTTCATATAGCGTTTCTATGATATTGATAAATTCCTCATAAGATGTGTTCACATCATTTACGTACACATTATCCCAATTTTGCTTGTCTAGGTCGTCCTTTAATTTGTCTATCGCTTTTTTTTCATTCAACCTTTATTTAGTCAGGTAAATCTTTTGAACCTCATGGGCTCATTTACGAAAGCGACCTGCTAAAACTAAAGAACAATGAACAGCAGTGATAGAATTTCATTAAACAATAAACAAACAAACAATAAACAATAGAAAACAAAAAGAGAGAAAAAAACAAAATATATATATATATTTTTTTCTATTTTTTTTTTTAACAAAGTATCAAAAAACTAGCAAAACATTATAAGGTAGACGTATAAAATCAAAGACAGGAACAAATCTGCATTGGTTTTTGCCAGGATTCCAACAGATTCTGAAAACCATTTAGAGAAGTCAAGGTCGAGAGCTTCAGATCTTTTTGTAAGATATTCCATGAAGCAGGAGCAGAGTAGGAGAAGGCCCTTTTTCCAAGTTCAGTCCTCACTGACGGAACACTGCAGGTAATCATGTCCTGAGAGCGCACGCTGTAGCTGCACTCACGCAAAGACATGTAGGAGGAGATGTATGAGGGCAGCAGACCAAGAAGTGATTTAAAGATGAAAATGTACCAGTGGTAGAGTCTGCGTGAGGTTAATGATGTCCAATTAACCAGTACGTCTTATAGTATGGTTATATTGTACGTCTTATATTTAGATTCAGATTCTAGTGTTCGACATTTCAAGAAACATGAATACAAGAGATTCTTCTTTTTACAAGCATTTCTCAGTCCATTTGTCATCCAAGGTTGATCAACATTAGTTTTTCTAGCAAAATTGTTATACACACAATTTTTTTCATATAGCGTTTCTATGATATTATGATATAACCAATTAACCATCATTTTTGGATGTGTTTATCATTTTTTTCTCTTTTGTAACTACCTTTTTAATAACTTGGTCATTTTTATATATAGTGAAAATTGGTAGATGATCACTCAGATCAGTGACAAGAATACCACCCATCACATCCCCATTTGTTATGTTTGTGTAAATGTTATCAATTATTGTGGCACTGTGATTTGTAATTCTTGTTGGCTTAGAGATCACTGGATAGAGGTTTAAACTATTCATCGAATTTATGAACATACTGATGTTTACATCAGTTGTATTTCCCAAGTCAATATTGAAATCCCCACATAAGAATACTTTTTTGTTAATGTTTTTCTCCAATAACTCTATGATTTTGTCAGAGAATGTTTCTATCCTTGCACCAGGTGATCTGTATGCACAACTTACAATTATGTTTTTATCATTGTTGGCGATTATTTCTATTGTTACCATTTCCATTATATTTTCTACAGTTATTGACATTTCCTTAATCAATTTACATCGGATTCCCCTCTTTACAAAAAGAGCGACTCCTCCGCCCCTTCCACCTATTCTGTTCATATAATATGGTTCATATCCGTCAAAGTGTATACATGGAGTAGCATCCTTAAGCCATGTCTCAGATAGTGCTATTATGTCAAATGTTCTATTTAATTGTTTTAAAAAATGTATTATTTCAGATATGGTTGCATTTATACTTCTGCTGTTGAAGTGAATGATGGAAAGACCTCCATTTGCTACATTGATGACATTAAACTGTTCCTCACTATGGTATTTACAGTCTTTTATGACAGGAGTATAATCTGTTTCTAAAACATCATCAATATTATATATCTTTGACTCCAAGTTTTCGTAGCATATCATAATGGGGTGTACTGGAACATCCCACTATACATTTACTACGCTTTATATTTCTTTTAAGACTGTTTGAATCTTTCCAAATCCTTCAGCTCTCTTATCAATTTGGGTTGAGACACTTCACTTGTCTTTATCCAAATGTTACCATTTCTTGTCCATGTAGATGTTATTTTGTTTTGTTTTTTCAACAGTCTTGCCTCGCGTGCAATATTTCCGTTTTTCTTCGTTAGATGTTCGTTTATGTAGACCTTAGTTCCTTTCAATTTATTTGCCTGCCTTATTACATTGTTTCTAGCTTTCAAGGTGGTGAACTTCATGATTACCGATGTTATAGATTTTTCTGCTTTGTTTGGCAAGGAGTGACAGATGGAGATGTCGTCATGGTCCACCTTGATGTCCTTGCCTTTTAAGTACGACACAACTTGCTCCTCCAGAGTCTGTTGTTCTTCCTCTTGTCCCTCGTTTGTTGCATCAGTACTTTTAGCAGTCCTTGCATCTGATCGATGTCTGACCTCTAGTCCGGTTAATACCAGATTATTTAGTCTGGCATGTTGTTCTAAACCATCAAATTTTTTTTCAAGCTCTGCTATTTGATTGTCTTTATTATTTACTAGGATTTTTAATTTTTTTACCTCATCAACGAGTCCAACCAGAAGTTCATATTGGGTAGCTAATAATAATTCAGAGCTCATAAAGTTCAGTGATTTTTTTATGTCCTCAAGGTCATCCATATTATTTAATTGTAATTCTTGTTTTTTATTAGCTCGACTTTTTGCCATTTTTCTTCAAGTTTCAATCCTTTTTGTTTGTCGAGGTTCAGCTGATATACCAAATATCCAGTAGAATTAATGATAGTCACCAACCTTTGGTTGTCTGTGGTTGTAGCCTCAGCTACCACAAAGTGAGTCCAGAACCAATGTCTTTGGACCGGAACCCACGATCCGTCAAGCCTCAGGACCCACCACTGCACGTCAGCTCCAGCAGGTTAACAGATCCACGGCTGTCAACCGCAGAAAAGACAAGGCTCTCACCAAGGTCTCACGTCTCCGACAAAGGTTTGCTTCTCAGCAGCCCACGTCATCCACCATAGCCTGCTGGAGAAGTGTGGCGACGCCCACCAGAAACCAGACCCCCCAACAGAGCTGAATCAGCAGCGGTCCGCGTCGTCCACACACAACCTGTCGGAGAAGCGCAGCTTCCTTCACCAGAATCTACCCCTCCGAGAAAATGGCTCCAAATGGCTCCAATAACAGCAGCTCATTCCACCACAGTCCTGCGGCGAAGAGGAGCAGGCCCTGCCGGTACTCACGTCGACAACGCCGGTCAACAACGACCCGCGTCGTTCACCCACTGCCGTCTGGAGAGGCTCAACCGTCTTCACTTCACCACCACCCCACCCATCCTCATCTCCCTTGAGGTAATCTTTAAATTTGATTGTAAAGTATTGTTTGAATTGTTTTTTTTTAGTCTCACGAGGCACAGGTTTCTTCTGCACGCTCACCCACGTCCGCCATCTTGGAAACTCAAAGTTAGTTGTTAAAAGGATGTGAATTACAGTTATTTCTGGAAGGAAACCTGAAATTGTTTTGCTTGGGGGCCTCGTACAAGATGGGCTGTCACCGGGGGATCACAGCGGGAGTGCAGCCAGAAGTTGCGCTACCTGTTTTCACTCAACGGGGGGTAAAAGACATAAGACAGAAGTATAAACCAAGCTTAAGTGAAAACTACGCTTTGCACAAACAGCACTGTATCCTGCTGCTCAGGTAGGTAGTTCCGCCAACAACAGTGACGGAAAACCCAAAAATGCCCCTTATGTTACGTCACATGGGAACTATGTATAGTCTCTCATTCCACCTTTTGTGTGTTCCATTTGCAGAGCAGCAGGTGAAATTGATTCACAATAAGTGTTACTACCTAACTGGTGACATTGATTCCACAAAGGTGTGACTGATTTGGAGTTACATTGTTTTGTTT
>JBBPBX010016221.1:0-48432 GCA_038048925.1 Garcialebias charrua
CAACCTCCTTCCTGAGGGGAGTGGGGCAAAAAGTGTGTGTGCAGGGTGAGTGGGGTCTTTCATGATACAGGTGGCCAGGTGCGTGGACAGCCTGGATGGGTGGCTGCACAATCATGTGTGAGCAGAGTGAACAGAAGAGGGCCTAACACACATCCTTGAGGAGAGCCAGTGCTGAGGGTTATGGTGGAGGAGGAGAAGTTGTGGATCTTCAGAGGAGAAGTTGTTGCAATACGTGCAACAAAATAGAAAAGTACAAATAACATACATACAGACATACAGACATAAGCCGTGTTTCCATCAAGGTTTCTAGATGCGCATTTTGAAGTATCGCAGCAGAAAAGCTTAATGGAAACGGCAAAATGCGAATTTACTTCCTCAAATTCGCCAAAAAGTTTATACGCTCGCTTGAGGTGGTTTTTGGGATCTTCGAAAATGAGCAGATGCGCAAAACGACAGATGGAAACAGATTTGCCGACTCAGTTCTGCCGTAGCGAACATTCACGTCACGTGACGTTCAGCTGTTTCCGCTCCGGACAACATGTAACATCGCTAAAACTAGTTGGCATGACAGAATAAATACAACTTGCCCGATAGCAACACATACCTGAAATATTCTCTCCATAGCCATATAAAGTGAGAGTTGCGACACTCCCATAGAGTTCCATTGTAAGAATGGAATGCGGAAGTCACGTGGGTCATGGAGGGGGCGATTTGTTCCATGGCTCTGGTTAGTCTGAAGCTGCCTGCAGTAGCGCTCCGTCGCCGCCAGAGGGCGAGCTCCACAAGGTTTCCATAGCCGTTGTTTGGAACGATTGACCGCCTGTCGGCGAGATCAAAGGGTGTCGGAACTCTCTATATATATGGCTCTGATTCTCTCCATTTTGACGAGATGTGTGGCCGGGTTCTGTTTTCAACCACTACTTCCTGTTTACTGTAGACATGCGTAACGCTGACGTCTGACGTAATGACGCTGACGTCTGATGTAATGACGCTGTGCGTGGCCCGGTAGATGCGCTTTTAAGCCAGTTGATGGAAACACTTCTGATCCACATTAATTTGTATTTACATTTTTGCGAGATTTCAAAAATTTGCTCAAAATTCGAAGTGAAAATCGATGGAAACACAGTTATACAGACATATAGACATACATACAGACATACAGACATATAGGAATAAAGAATTTACAATACAAACATGTGGTTCATGAGCTCAAAATAAGTCCAGTCTAGTCAGAGTCAGTCGTGTTGAAAAATATAGAACCACCACATTTCAAATCAACCTTTCAAATCAACAATTTGAATAGATCCAAACTCCAGGGCGTCCCCCATCTTTTTTCTTTTTTGGATCTGTTAAAAATAAATACCTGTTTATTAAACAACACATACTGTACCTGTTTATTAAACAACATATACAAAAGCAATGTGGTTTGTAGGTTTATCTGATTTATCCTACAGTACAATGTGCTTCTTAAATGAACCTTTAAATGGCTATGCTGTTGAATATAAAAATCTAAGAAGTTATTTTTGTATAACTGATGATCTAATCAATGTATGAGCTGTTTCCCTTTTTATGAGCCATTATTAGTGTTATAATAAAAAAAAATATATATATTAAAAAAAATAATACTAATAATAATAATAATTTTATTTAAAAGCGCCTTTCAGGACACCCAAGGACACTTAACAAACCAACACAGTGTAATACAGAGCAAACATGATCAGCGACAAATTGAAATATAAAATACATAAAGGATATAAAATGGAAGATAAAAAACATTTAATAATAATAATAATAATAATAATAATAATGAATTCAATTTATAACGCACTTTTCATTAGTGAAAATCTCAAAGTGCTACACACATTGAATGCTACACATATTCATACACCGGTAGCGGCAGACTACCATGCAAGGTGCTTTCCAGTCCTACCGGGAGCAACTCGGGGTCAAGTGTCTTGCCCAAGGACACAATGACACATGGTGTGGGGAACCGGGATTCGAACTGCCAACCTTCCGATCGAGGGACGACTGCCATTACCACTACGCCACGGCCGCCCCCGTTTAGTAAAGTTAGTGATAAGCTAGTCTAAAGAGATGGGTTTTCAGGGCAGTCTTGAACAGAGAAAGGGAGGTGGTAATAATAATAACAATAATGAATTCAATTTATAACGCACTTTTCATTAATGAAAATCTCAAAGTGCTACAAAGTGCAACATAATTAAATGTCAATAAAACAAGTAATAAAACAAGTAAAATCAATAACAGTATCAACTAAGATCAAAAGTAGAATCATGAGGAGGTAGAGTATGCTCGGTTGAAAAGAAAGGTCTTCAAGCCGCTCTTAAAGTCAACCACAGACTGTGGGGCTCTCAGACAGTCAGGAAGAGAGTTCCACAGGTGGGGGGCAGCCACACTGAAAGCCCGGTCTCCCATGGTCCTTAATTTGGTTCTCGGAATGTGAAGGAGATTACTGTTCTGTGACCGCAGCGACCGGGTGGATGAGTATGGAATAAGAATATCCTTCAGATAATCTGGTGAAGCTCCATGTAAGCATTGATGTGTAATGAGAGCAGTTTTGTACTGAATTCTGTAGGCGACAGGAAGCCAATGAAGGTTATGGAGAATGGGCGTAATATGTTCAAATTTACGAACTCTCAACAAGATCCTTGCTGCACTGTTTTGAATATATTGAAGTTTCTGAAGGTTTTTGCCAGGGATTCCAATAAACAGGGAGTTGCAGTAGTCGAGCCTGGAGGAGACAAAAGCATGGACGAGCTTCTCAGCATCGGAAAAAGTTAGGGATGGGCGAAGTCTGGAGATGTTTCGAAGATGGAAGAAGCAAGTTTTAAACAGAAGCTTAATGTGATTTTCAAATGTAAGATTGGAGTCCATTTTTATTCCAAGATTAGTAACAGAGGTGGAGAGGGGGATGTCTTGTCCAGAAAAGGAAATTGTTGTTATAGTAGATGTTTGTACCTGGTGAGGGGTGCCAATCAGTATGGCCTCAGTCTTGGAGCAGTTTAATTGAAGAAAGTTCTGATTCATCCATGCCCTAATTGCCTCCAGGCAGGCAGAGAGGGCAGTGAGTGAAGATGGAGATGACAAGGTGGAAGATGAGGATGCTCCAGTCCTGATGTAAAGCTGTGTATCGTCGGCATAACAGTGAAAAGAAATGTTGAACTGATTAATAATTTGACCTAAAGGCAGCATGTAAAGGAAAACAGCAGGGGCCCCAGAACCGACCCCTGAGGGACACCACAGGAGACACAGAAGCCGTTTTCGCATTGACCAGCCCTTAAAGGCCCGGGTGGCCCCGCCCCGCCCTCTTTCCCGGGTTCAGCGTGTCCGCATTTTCCTTTTTTTCCCCGGCTCCGCCCTCGTTTTGGAACCATCTCCAACGTGGTTCCATCGGACCGCGGCCCGACGGGCCCAGTTTCACGTCATTTACTGCTCACATTTGATTCGTTGTTTGCAGCAGGGGGCTGGACTGCTTCGTGTAGGGGCGAGACCAGAGGGCGTGACTAGCTGCGTGTTGAGTCATCAACTGCGATTTCGCCAGCGCACCTAAAAACACTCTATTTTCATCTAAAAACTACTTTCGAGTGCATAAAAATGATCGGAAACGTGTGTTTATATGCTTAACTTGCTAACTGTAGTGAAAAAACACATGAAAACTCAGTATTTATTTCGTTTTTTCCACAAATTCGCAACCCGGAAGTCCGCTCGTAAATTTCGCCAGGGCACCTAAAAACACACTATTTTCATCTAAAAACTACTTTCGAGTGCATAAAAATGATCGGAAACGTGTGTTTATATGCTTAACTTGCTAACTGTAGTGAAAAAACACATGAAAACTCAGTATTTATTTCGTTTTTTCCACAAATTCGCAACCCGGAAGTCCGCTCGTAAATTTCGCCAGGGCACCTAAAAACACACTATTTTCATCTAAAAACTACTTTCGAGTGCATAAAAATGATCGGAAACGTGTGTTTATATGCTTAACTTGCTAACTGTAGTGAAAAAACACATGAAAACTCAGTATTTATTTCGTTTTTTCCACAAATTCGCAACCCGGAAGTCCGCTCGTAAATTTCGCCAGGGCACCTAAAAACACACTATTTTCATCTAAAAACTACTTTCGAGTGCATAAAAATGATCGGAAACGTGTGTTTATATGCTTAACTTGCTAACTGTAGTGAAAAAACACATGAAAACTCAGTATTTATTTCGTTTTTTCCACAAATTCGCAACCCGGAAGTCCGCTCGTAAATTTCGCCAGGGCACCTAAAAACACACTATTTTCATCTAAAAACTACTTTCGAGTGCATAAAAATGATCGGAAACGTGTGTTTATATGCTTAACTTGCTAACTGTAGTGAAAAAACACATGAAAACTCAGTATTTATTTCGTTTTTTCCACAAATTCGCAACCCGGAAGTCCGCTCGTAAATTTCGCCAGGGCACCTAAAAACACACTATTTTCATCTAAAAACTACTTTCGAGTGCATAAAAATGATCGGAAACGTGTGTTTATATGCTTAACTTGCTAACTGTAGTGAAAAAACACATGAAAACTCAGTATTTATTTCGTTTTTTCCACAAATTCGCAACCCGGAAGTCCGCTCGTAAATTTCGCCAGGGCACCTAAAAACACACTATTTTCATCTAAAAACTACTTTCGAGTGCATAAAAATGATCGGAAACGTGTGTTTATATGCTTAACTTGCTAACTGTAGTGAAAAAACACATGAAAACTCAGTATTTATTTCGTTTTTTCCACAAATTCGCAACCCGGAAGTCCGCTCGTAAATTTCGCCAGGGCACCTAAAAACACACTATTTTCATCTAAAAACTACTTTCGAGTGCATAAAAATGATCGGAAACGTGTGTTTATATGCTTAACTTGCTAACTGTAGTGAAAAAACACATGAAAACTCAGTATTTATTTCGTTTTTTCCACAAATTCGCAAACCGGAAGTCCGCTCGTAAATTTCGCCAGGGCACCTAAAAACACACTATTTTCATCTAAAAACTACTTTCGAGTGCATAAAAATGATCGGAAACGTGTGTTTATATGCTTAACTTGCTAACTGTAGTGAAAAAACACATGAAAACTCAGTATTTATTTCGTTTTTTCCAAAAATTCGCATTCTGAGCTTTTCGGTAAGAACTGCCCACCCACGTCAAGTGAATACCCCACCCACTTCAAGGCTTGCTCTCCGGACAGTGCGCAATCAACGAGGGCGGGCCAGAGCTGGCTCTGGGCCAACCAGAGACGAGCGGGACCGGGGAGGGCCGGCAAATGCGAAAACGGCTAGACTGTCTGGGACGTGGCGTTGCCAAGACTAACACATTCCAGCCTATTGGAGAGGAAAGATTTGAACCAGTCCAGGACGGTGTCGCAGAGACCGACCTCCACATGAAGACGGTGGAGGAGGATACTATGGTCCACAGTGTCGAAGGCTGCAGTGAGGTCAAGGAGGACAAGGATGGAGGGAGAGCCAGTGTCAGCAGCCAAGAGGACATCATTGGTAACTCTCAGCAATGCAGTCTCTGTACTGTGAGCTGCTCTGAATCCAGACTGGAACTTCTCATACAGGGAGTGTTGTTGTAGGTGGTCCTGCAGCTGAGCAGCAACAGCTTTTTCCAGCACTTTAGACAGAAAAGGGAGGTGTGAAATTGGGCGGTAATTAGAAAAAATGTCGGGATCCAAATTAGATTTTTTCAGAAGAGGCCTAATGATGGCAGTTTTTAGAGGCAGTGGAACATGACCAGATTGTAGAGACTGATTTATTATTTGAGTGATTAGTGGGCCTATTGCAGAGTGATTGGTTTTTATGAGAGACGAGGGGAAAGGATCCAGGGCGTAGGATGAAGCAGGGCTGGACTGGGACAAAAAATCGGCCCGGGCATTTTGAGCAGTGATGGCATAGTTACATTGAAAAAGTAACTTAGTTAAGTTACTGATTAGTCCTTGGGAAAAGTAACTTAGTTAAGTTACTGATTACTTGATTTGGAAAGTAACTAAGTTAGATTACTAAGTTACTTTATTAGTTACTTTCAGCAGCTGCTAACAAGAACCCTCTGTCACAATACATAAAAAATTTAAATGTTTTAATAAAATAATTACCAATTAAAAATATTCAAAAAACATAATGGTCTTTCTTGACTTTATTAAACATAAATACTTTTGATAAAAAATAAGGTATTTCTTGATTTCAATATCATAAATGAAGGTTGAATGAATAAAGAAATACTTGCTTTATATAAAAAATAGTGTCTTTACTTCACTAAACAAATAATATGTTTACAAAAAAGACTTATAAAATGATTATTTTGAAAATGTTTCAAGTGAACAATACGTTTGTATAGGCCAACTCTTTCAGGGATGAAGATGTTCACATCCTTGATAGAGAGGAACGATGGTTTGAGAGAGGAGTAAAGGAGGTCATCTTTGTGAAAAGAAACCGTCCATCATTAAACAGAGGTGGAGGCCTCCGGGTTCAACTGTCCCCCTCTTACAATGCTGTTGTTGCTAGTATCACTCAGCCCTCTGTGAATAGCAAACAACCATCAGGGTGCTAATGATCCATTGTTAGGCTGATGGTCCTCCTTGCTCATGTGAGCAGCTGGTTTCAGCTGTCATCAACAAACTGGTTGATCCACTGTGAGTCAAGTCAAGTCTATTTTATTTATATAGCACAGTTAAAACAGATAAACTGTTATCAAGGTGCTTCACACACACAACACAAAAGAGGTTTAAAAATGTACAGAACAGTATCACACACCAATGGTAAAAATTATGATATTAACAGCGGTAAAAGTATAATAAAAATGTATAAGAACAATATTAAAATGAAAACACAGTAAAAAAATATACACTACGTCAGCTCACACAGTTTGAAATAATAGAGAAAAGATGATTTTTTTAGCAGGGATTTGAACATGTGAAGGGAGGAGGCCTGTCTAATGTTGGGGGGCAGGTTGTTCCACAGTTTCCACAGTGAGAGGGTGATATTTACAAGACTGAGCTGAATACAGCACCTCAGACTGAGGAAGTCTTTCTGATGAAAGATGAAACGTTTCTACAATTGTTTTGTTTTGTTTTTTGAATGTCCAGAGGCCCAGACATAGTTTTTTTTTAGATTTTTACCTGGATTATTGAGCATGCATCAGGGTCATCAGCACAGACTCCTTAGCTGCATGTGGATTTCCTTGAAGAGGAAGAACAGCTGCTAACTTCTGGAAATAACACACAAAGAGGTAAAAAAAAGTTAATAAGATTATAATTTTAAATTAAAAAGGTAATAGTACAGTAATAGTAAAAGAACAATACCTCTTTTTGAGCAGTTGAGGTGGTTGAATCTCTCATCATCTCTCATCATCAGGGCTCCAGGACATGCTGACACTATCAGTCTGAGTTTTTTCATAAAGTGCTGAAGTGTTGACGTGATGGAAGACGTCTTAGCAGCGTTCAGTAAAGCCTGCACATCAACAACATTTCAGACATGATTCAGAGATCATTAAAAACTCCTACAATTTGTGTTATTGATCTGGAATGATTTGAATTACCTGATAAAAGTTGCAGCTGCTGTGATCGGTGTTTACAAGCTGTTTTCTTCGTTCACGTTCGGATGATGTGGTTAGTCCGTTCAAGTGACGTGTTGCTGTTGCAGATCCTGTCTTGTGAAGCAGCGTCCATGCACAGCTTTTGAATTTGCGCTGGTCTTTTAACAAGAAAACAGGAGACCGCAACAACATGCTAATAATGCTAACGCGTGCTGCAAGATGCCGTGCTGAAACTTAGGTCGCATAGAGCAGACGTCACGTCACTCCTTGAGTCCTGTCTATCACTCGTCCTCCTCTCAGCTGCAGGTAGGAGGAACTTTTCCTCAGCTCCGTGTGAGCACCTCAGTCCAGTTTCTGTCAGGCACGCTGGTGTCAGGTTTCACAGCCGCAGCAGCAGGTGATGCGAGTAAAGGGGAGGGGCTGGTCGGAAGAGTGCTGAGAGATTTCATTGGATTAGCTCGATGTCGTTCAAGAAAATCAACCAATCGGCCGTCGCGATTGACAAAAAAATAGCTATAATTTATTTTTTTGGTTCATGAGTGACAGGACCGCCCGGGCGGCCCATAAATCCCATAAATCACCGACGGCCCAACGGGCATTTGCCCGGTGTGCCCGATGGCCAGTCCAGCACTGGGATGAAGGCTTCATTTTCTTGATGATGGCCTCCACCTCACTCTGAACAACTTCGTCAAAGCTGTTTAGGGTCCCAGAATGCAGACGGGTAGGTGGCACACTGAGAACAGGGAGGTTGTGGAGCTGAGATCTGATAGTGTCAACTTTGGTTTTAAAAGACGAAAGAAACAGGTCGCATTTTTGAGCAGAGTCCTCAAGAGTTTGTTTAATGGGATTAAGCAGACGAGTTATTGTGGAGAAAAGCTGTTTAGAGTTTCCAGGGCAGGTGTTGATGATGTTAGAATAATATTTGGAGCGTGCTTCTTTAAGAGAATAGGCGTACGCTTTCTGATGTTCTTTATATGCCTGCTTATGCACAGAGAGACCAGATGATTTTACACGTCTCTCAATAGCACGGCCAGTTGCCTTCATCTTGCGCAGCTCATCAGTGTACCAAGGGGCTGAACGCGAGAAAGACACCAGTCTTGTCTTCAAGGGGGCATGTAGGTCCAGGAGCTCCCGAAGAGATTGGTTGTAGTAATCCACAGAGTCATCTGCAGAAGGATGATTGACAGCAGTCAGGGTGTGAAGATCAGCAGACAGAACATCAAGGGAAATGTTTTTAAGGTCACGGAACTGGATGGGTCGTTTTGGGTTTGAAGCAGGCGAAGATGAAGGCACTTCCAGGGAGATGACCCTGTGGTCTGAGACACCCAGGTCATATACAGATAAGTTATTGATGAGTACAGTGTCTGTAATCACCAAATCCAGAGT
Source organism: Garcialebias charrua (assembly GCA_038048925.1). Lineage (NCBI taxonomy): Eukaryota > Metazoa > Chordata > Actinopteri > Cyprinodontiformes > Rivulidae > Garcialebias > Garcialebias charrua. Next base: position 8,956 of record JBBPBX010016221.1, read on the forward strand.
ATACCCCCTGCTGTGCATAGGGGCGTCAACATGTTGAGTGAGATTAAGAGAGTCCAAAAAAGACTTACAATCTGTTGCCAGAGGTGAAGAAGAATTGTCCACGTGGATATTTAAAGCTCCCCTGACATCATCTTTGAACTTTCCATAAAATGGCACAACATATATATATATTTTAAGATTGAACTCTAATCGTTTTTGCTAAAACAATGTTAAATGAATGAAAATTCCTCTCAAAAATAGTTTAAAATTAGCGCCTTTTTTTTACATGGTAAATCCGGATTTTCCCGTCGCGTGATTGTGACGTCACATGTAGACTCGGCTCGAACGCGCACATTGAATACAATGGAGGAAGATACAAACGCATCCGTCCAATTTAGCCATTTAAAACTTTAGATTTTAGCGGTTTGTCTTCAGAGAAGCCAAAGTTATTTCGAGTGATCAACCAGAAACAGCAGGTTATAATTTTTTTTCTCCTGATGCTGTTTTTTGTAGACTTTTCACTTCAGGAAGTGAGCAGCTGTGTGATGACTTACAGGAGCTGCAGGTTGACGAGGCAGAAGGAATTCTACAACATCTAAATCGTTTCCACAGCACTGAAATGGTAATATATTAGTTAATGTTTCTAATAATTATTCAACATTAATTTATAGTTTAAAAAATTAGTCCCTTTTAAAATATCTGTTAAATATTTTAATGTTTATTCTAACATACGTTCTGAAAAACATCATTCATATTTCCAGTTGAAATTTGCATGTTTACATGCACTAAATGTTCACTAAAAATAAAAATAAAATGTTTATATGTCAATCATTAAATTTAAAATTAAATTTATATCAAATACCGTCAAAAAACATAAATTTCCATAGCTGTTTTAATAAAAATTTCCATAGCTGTTTTAATAAAAATATCAGTTTGTGTTTTCAGGTTTCCAGGTCTCCAGTCCATCACAGAGACACCTGGACAGGTCTCCAGTCCATCACAGGGACACCTGGACAGGTCTCCAGTCCATCACAGGGACACCTGGACAGGTCTCCAGTCCATCACAGGGACACCTGGACAGGTCTCCAGTCCATCACAGGGACACCTGGACAGGTCTCCAGTCCATCACAGGGACACCTGGACAGGTCTCCAGTCCATCACAGGACACCTGGACAGGTCTCCAGTCAAGACATCTCAGCTGCATTTTTTTGACCAAACAGGACGGTTTAAATCAAACGGATTCATAAAGATGCATCTAAATTTTTTTTTTTTTTAAATAAATGTAAATTTACAACAAAATAAAAAAATCTTGATGGATAAAAATACACAAATAAAAACTAGTTAAAAATATACAAGCATTAATTTTGGCACCATATGCAGATTCTATAAGATTTCATCAAAAACAAACCTTTAACAATTTTAATAAAAAGTGAACAAGTCAAAAGGATGCTGGTTTACTTTTTTCCTAAACATGTCACCATAAAACATTTTTTAGTTTGTAGCCTTAAAAAAGACAACACTCAAATGAAGCATCACAAAATGTTTATTCTCATAGTTTGAATTAGCTTGTTTTCACTTTAACAGCAGGGTCGTGTTCTCCCTCTTCGTTTCTGTTGTTTTAGTTCTCCATGGGCAAGAAGAGTTGAACAAAGAGACGTGTCAGCGGATTCGGATGACGTGTAGGGAGATTTGATCACATCATCCAACACCTTAAACAGAAAAGCGGGGCTTTGTTATATATGTACCAGTAATAAAGTATTTATATGATTTAAAAAAATTGGGGTGAATATCATTTATTGTTTGAATTGACAGGTTTCCAGTCCATCACAGGGACACCTGGACAGGTCTCCAGTCCATCACAGAGACACCTGGACAGGTATCCAGTCAAGACATCTCAGCTGCATTTTTTGGACCAAACAGGACGGATGAAATCAAACGGATTCAAACATCTAAAAGTGTTTTTGTTTAAAATAAATGTAAATTTACAACAAAATAAAAAAATCTTGATGGATAAAAATACACAAATAAAAACTAGTTAAAAATTTCAGAACGTATGTTAGAATAAACATTAAAATATTTAACAGATATTTTAAAAGGGACTAATTTTTTAAACTATAAATTAATGTTGAATAATTATTAGAAACATTAACTAATATATTACCATTTCAGTGCTGTGGAAACGATTTAGATGTTGTAGAATTCCTTCTGCCTCGTCAACCTGCAGCTCCTGTAAGTCATCACACAGCTGCTCACTTCCTGAAGTGAAAAGTCTACAAAAAACAGCATCAGGAGAAAAAAAATTATAACCTGCTGTTTCTGGTTGATCACTCGAAATAACTTTGGCTTCTCTGAAGACAAACCGCTAAAATCTAAAGTTTTAAATGGCTAAATTGGACGGATGCGTTTGTATCTTCCTCCATTGTATTCAATGTGCGCGTTCGAGCCGAGTCTACATGTGACGTCACAATCACGCGACGGGAAAATCCGGATTTACCATGTAAAAAAACGGCGCTAATTTTAAACTATTTTTGAGAGGAATTTTCATTCATTTAACATTGTTTTAGCAAAAACGATCAGAGTTCAATCTTAAAATATATATATGTTGTGCCATTTTATGGAAAGTTCAAAGATGATGTCAGGGGAGCTTTAAGTCGCCAAGAAAAATAGTCTTCACAGGGGAGGTGCAGAAAAAAGTGAGGAGGTCATGCATCTCTGAGTTAAATGAAACATGCGGTTTGGGAGGTCTATAAATTATTAGGTGTTGCGAAGGTCTGGCGGTAGAGCATTCCAGAGGTGAGGGGAAGAGCAGGTGAAGGCCCTGCTCCCCATGGTGGAGAGGCGGGCAGAGGGTACATGGAGATGTAGCGAAGAGGAGGATCTGAGAGAGCGTGATGGGATGGGGATTTGGAGGAGGTCAGATAGATAAGGAGGGGCAAGGTTGTGGATAGCTTTGAACGTGAGGAGTAGAATTTTGAAGATGATGCGTGATTTAACCGGGAGCCAGTGGAGCTGCTGCAGGACAGGAGTGATGTGGTTATAGTAGGAGGTTTGAGTGATGACACGGGCAGCTGAGTTCTGGACCATCTGTAACTTGTGGAGAGATTTGTTGGGGAGGCCGTAGAGAAGGGAGTTGCAGTAGTCAATACGGGAAGTCACAAGACTGTGCACCAGGATGGCTGTGGAGCGGGGTGTGAGAGAAGGACGGAGACGGTTAATATTACGGAGGTGGAAATAGGCAGACCGAGTAATATTGTTGATGTGTGAAGTGAAGGAAAGAGTGGTGTCGAGGATGACACCGAGGCTCTTGACCTGAGGGGAGGGGGATAGCAGAGAGTTGTTAAGGGGGACGAGAAGATGTTCTGATTTTGAAATAGAGTTTTTGGTACCGACGAGAATGACTTCTGTTTTGTTGCTGTTTAGTTGAAGGAAATTGTTAGAAAACCAGTGATTTAGCTCGTTGAGACAGTCGGTGAGGATGGAGGGTGGGTGGGTGGAGTTAGGTTTTGATGACAAGTAGAGCTGCGTGTCATCAGCATAGCAGTGGAAATGGATGCCGTGTTTGCGGAAGATGTGGCCTAGAGGAAGGAGGTAAATGATGAAGAGGAGGGGTCCGAGGACAGAGCCTTGGGGGACACCCGTGGAGACAGGGGAAGACTGGGAACGGAAGGATTTAAGCTGAATGAATTGAGTGCGGTCAGAGAGATAGGAGGTGAACCAGTCTAACGGGGTACCTGAGATGCCAATGGAGGTTAGTCTGTTGAGGAGGATAGAATGACAGATGGTGTCGAAGGCAGAGCTTAGATCCAGAAGAATGAGGATGGACAGAAGACCAGAGTCAGCAGCAAGAAGGAGGTCGTTAGTAATTTTTACTAGGGCTGTTTCGGTGCTATGGTGGGGGCGAAATCCAGATTGAAACTCTTCATAAATGTTGTTGTTGGACAGGTGAGAGTGAAGTTGACTAGCAACAGTTTTTTCAAGGATCTTGGAGATGAAGGGCAGATTGGAGATCGGACGAAGATTACTGAAGTTGGTAAAGTCAAGACCTGGTTTCTTGATGATGGGGGTGATGGCAGCAGATTTGAAGGCTGTGGGAACAGTGCCAGAGGTTAGGGAGGAGTGGATGATATTAGTGATGATAGGGAGCAGAGACGGGAGACAGGATTTAACAAGAACTGTGGGGAATGGGTCAAGTTGACAGGATGAGGACTTGGACTTGCTGATAATGTCAGCAATGTCATCAGCAGAGGGGAGGGAGAAGACAGAGAAAGGGAGGAGGGAGGGGGGAGTTCAACATGGATGTTGGGGGCAGTATTTGGACCAAGGTGTTTATGAATTGAAATAATCTTTTCATTGAAATATGACATCAGGGAGTTGCAAAATTCTGTGGCCATGTGAGAGGGCAGGGAGTTAGGAGATGAGACAGAACGGTGGAGGAGAGAGAACAATGTTTTTGAATTACCAACATTAGAACTGATGATGCCAGAGAAGTAGATGGATTTGGCTTGAGAAATACTGTTCTTGTAATGGACGAGGTGGTTTGCATAGAGTTCCTTGTGAATTGTGAGACCGGATTTTTTATAAAGACGCTCTAGCCGCCGACCTTATTAGTGATTTATTCTTTATTATTATTAGTTATTTCTAGGAACACTTTCCAAAATTCCCTATTTGAAACTGGTTCCTGTTCCACCTAAGTTTTTATTGGTTATAATTTACTAAAACACAGTCTGAGTAAAGGTTTTAGACATGTATATAAGAATGAGTTGCCACTGAGTGTCAGGTAGGCTCCATCACTCACAGTCTTTAAGTCTCGATTAAAAACCCACTTCTAATCTCTCGCCTTTAACATGATGTGATTTGTTTTGATCCTCTCTGTAATATACACTGTTCACCATTTTAGTTAGTTTCTGTTGCTATTTCTATCTATATTTTGTTTTTGTTTTTTGTTTTCCTGTCTGCTTTGCTTGTTTGTTTCTATTGTACAGCACTTTGGTTGGCCTTGTCACTGTGTCTGTTTAAGTGCTCTATAAATAAAGTGGTATGGTATGGTATGGTATAAACAATCTAAGATTTGAAAGCATAAAGCTATAAAAATTGTTCTAACAATGTTTTAACCAATCCCTTTGTGGCAAACCAGACCAACCAAAATGCACTCCGTCGAGGACAATCTGCTATCCTTTCTTCAGCTCCACAAAACATTATATGAATGTTTGTGGAGACACAAATTTAATCTGCAAAAACAAAAAATATAAACATTAACTTGTTTCAGGGTTATGAGCTGGGATCATTATCCCTGTATCATCACGGAGTTACAGGAAGCGGAAAAATAAGTTGTCAAACCCACATTAGTACAATATAAACTACGAATTTTGTGGCCTTGCTAGTCTAGCAGGCCATATCATGAGCATATGTGTTTCATTTAAAAAATTAATCATAGCAGACTGTAGATTTTAAACATGATACCAGGGCATTGACAGATCCTCACAGATCTATACGGGGGCATGACCTTTTGCTGGACAGTTGGCGTGGGTGACTTCGGGACCTGTTCTCTTTGTCTTTTTGGAGAAAGTGAGTTTTTTGTAGGTGCTAAGTTTTGTCGTCCAGGATCACACCCTTCATATCCGGACCGCATATTCTGGCCATTTGTGTTTGATGACCTTGTTCTGACAGTTCTTTGACAAATTCTTTGCCTTTGCTTTGCTGAAAGTCTTTGTGGACAGTCGTTTGCTTGTCCAGCACCGCCCTCGTTCAGTGCCTTTGTTTTTAAGCTCCTCGAATGTTTATTTTGAGCAGGGCAGCATAGGAGTCCAGCCATGGTGTTCTCGGTGAAGTCACAGTGAGCCAGTTCTGGACATGCCCTTAATATTAAATCTGATCCGATCCAAACAATAACCACAGTAGCTGTAATTCAAAAAATCAGACGTTGCATGTGTTTTTGACATGGTCCTATCTTAAATGCATGTACTACTAACTATGTGTTCTCCTAAGTGTCGTGAGATCCATCAGACTTACTCCTCCCGTTCCACTAACACCGTGAGGCTGCTTCTGAAAGAGTGAAAAAATAGAAAAATGTAAAAATCCTTAACAAACCAGGTCCAACGTAATCGTGTGTTATTAAGTTCTATAAGCATTTACCTTGAATAGTGTCACCTCTGTAATTCTGGTTTGCACAATGGAATTTAAAAGTGAATCCTTCGACAGAGGCATCCTTTTAATCTGATCTGTACAACAGATCTAAAATCATTAAATTTACGTATGAGTAAAATTGTCAATTTAACCTGAAACCAGAAATATTGTATCCCAATTATATTTCAGAAAATATCATGCACTGTTTTCTAGGACCACCTTGATAGCATAAATGATAATTAGCCAATTCATTGAGTTTTCTAAGATCCGCCCACTCTTCAGGTTTATTTGTGTACTGTTTTTAATTTTAATGTAAAAACGGTACCGTGGGATGCCTTCATATGTTGTCAATTTATCGTAATTGTTAAAATAAGTCCTCACTTCTTCAGTGGTTTCACTTATTAAAAGTCAAAGCATGGTTCTAACCCCAATCTGTTTGAATAAAACAACCCTTATTACTGTTGTCAATGCTTATGCATTGCATGGTTGAACGAGATGTTATTCTAATTCCCTTTCAAATTTACCAGACCTCTTTTTGCCTTTAATGGTCACAATTTATGCAAATCAATATCAAAATTAGGTTTTAACTATAAAATGTGTTTATTACCCCTGGGGAGTGGGCTGGATTCTTATGCGTATTTAATCTATACTTGCTGAAAAGTTACTTCTAATAAAGCATTTTTATTATTGGGAAGAGTGTTTTCTTTAACCTATTTAAATCAAAGATATTAATAGCATCTTATTGTAAAGGATTATGAGGAGGTCAATATTAATACTGACCTCTTTACCTTAATTAATTTACTTATTCAGATTGAATAGTAATTTCACGGGTTCTTTCTTTTTCACAACAGACATAAATACTAGATGTTAAACATATTTAGTCTGTTGTGTTAAATTTAAGTGTGCTGACGTATTTGATTTGAAAGAAAGTGAAATCATGTCAATCAAGTGTAATGGTGTTAATTTAGTTGATTCATTTTAAATAAATGATAGTGTCTCTTTGACATATCAAGCTAAGTTAACGTGTCCATTGTCACTTTATAGCTCTGTTTATTTATCCATCATAAAGATCACAGATATATTGGGTAAACTGAAAAAGAAAAGAATCCGTGAATTTACTATTCAATCTGAATAAGTAAATTAATTAAGGTAAAGAGGTCAGCTTAATACTGACCCCTGTTAAAATCCTTTAGTTACATCTGGGTGGCACTATATGTGTTTAAAGACACAATATATGGTCTCCCTCATGTTTCCTTCATCTGGTGGCTCGTACCGGTTCTGAAAGTTTATTGATATATTTGTGGTCTCTCATGAACTATAACGTCATGTTTGCATAAGAGGATCCAAGTTTTAAACTCTGAGGATAATAATTTTGGCTGGAAGTGTTCAAAGCAGGCAGATTCTGCATGTTTTTATCATTTGAGGCTGAGGAATTGTTATTCGTTTCAACTCTGTTACACGCTGTTGGAAGCATTCAGGTGAAGTTTTTGTCAGCCGTGGTCTGTGGGGGTTCTGGTCCTGTTCGGTCCAGTTCACGCAGACTCCTGTACAAAGCTTTGTTTGACCGCCGAGTCAAAAGCCTGAAAGCTAATTTAACATCTACAAGATTGCTGTTGTGGTATTTTACAGGTTAGAGCAGGTCATTGAAGCATATTACTGTTAGAACGTAGTCGGATAGTGGTTCTGTTTAGACCCGAGTTTCTGCTCCACTGAAAGTGGACCAGAACCGACCTTGACGCGCTCCGAGAGAGTCCGTGTTTGTTCAACAGCTGCAGTGCTGTGTTACTGAGCGTAACTAAGTTGGCCTGTCTAGGTGTGTTCGCCGCATGTTTCAGAATTTTGGAAAGTTAATTTGTAGCGTTTGAGTTGTTTTAAGAGTCTATAAAGTTGTGGTCTGCTGTGCAAGCTAACGTTAAGAAGACGTGTCCGACATGTCTGTTTATGAGCTGTGATTGGATGAACGAGAGCTGTGAACTGTCAATCACTGCAAGCGCTGTGATTGATTGGTTGACGTCACGTATCTGTGTAGCGAGCTCCACCTCGCTCAACGGAAGCTGGTGACGCGCTGCGTCGACCCGCCTACTTGTGTCGTCATTTCCAGGTGCACTTTCGAGTGACAAGCAGACGCAGTTCACACACACGGTGAAAAGTGGTTTCACTAGAAGCTTAAAAACTCATCTAAAGCCATCTAAACTGTCTAACAACATAAATTTGTCTCTGACAAGAACGCAGTTCGAGCGCTTATCACGGACACACTAGAAACTAACTCTAAAAGGTTGTTTTAGTTTAAATACTGAATGAAAAACTCAGTCTCCTCGTGATAACAAACATTAAGACTCGAAGCTGCCTCCTGTTGGTTAAAAGACGTTGACAGATGAGTTTTCTCAAATACATCATGAGAAGTCAGCATTTTTATGGAGAATTACCAGCTTTTAAAGTTGTTCTGTACGCAAACAAAAACTCGTGTTTATTCTAAATACAAATTTTAGTATAACAGAGGTACAGACACACAATTTGTGCTCATTTTAAATACTGAAGAGATTTAAAATAACACTCAAAAAGCATCTTTTATTTGATTTTCAAATTAAATAAAAGTAAAAAATGATGGAGAACAGAGAATTTCCACATTAAGCTCTTCACATCTCTGAATTTTAAACAGAATTGTTGTACATCTGTACACTTTTAGTTAAAAATTGCATTTTTAACGTTTTTCTGTGTAAAATTAATGACTCCAGTTTATTTTAAATAAAAAGTTTAAAATAACATACAAAAGTACAGTTTTCACTCCAAAGAAGCAAAGAAAGCAGACCAGATTTGAACATGTCACAAGACAACAAATTGATAAAAATCACTGATTTTTATTTGAAGGAACATCATTACTGTACTGTTATGCTGAGCGCACGAACACTCGTTTATTTTAAATAAAAATTGTTTAAAATAACGAACAGAACGTCCTTTTTCACTCCTGATAACTGTCAAATGCAGTACAAAATCAGTTTCACTGAGACTGCAAGACATCTTTTTAAAGGCATGCTCAAGCAGCATCCTGTCACATTTTAGTGAAGTCATTGCATTTAAGTCAGCCCTCTTTTATAAGCGTTTGAGTAAGAAAAAACGGAAATCAGGCTGCTTGGGTTAGTTAGTAACTGTTGTTTGAACGTAAGTTCTATTTTAAAGTTAACACTGCAAGAGTGCATTTAACTTTTACAAAGTTCATTGAGGGTAAAAACCTGAAAAAAGGTACCTATGAATACTTATTACACAGTGAAACGCGTAAACCTCAGCTGATTAGTTTATTTGACTCAGTGCTACATTAAAAGTGAATATTTATTTGCAAACACTAACATGAGAACAATCTTTTGATTTTTTTTTCACACAAAATCAATACAATAATGGACGTTAAACAGGGTGAAACAAGTGAGAGGGTCCACTCCATCAGGGCCCCACAATGGCTTAGAACGAGCCGAGGTGGTGACTGCTCAGTTGACAGGTACGTGTGGCAAGAAGCAGGTGAACATCCTCTGATGTTTTACGACAGGCTTCTTAAAGCTCATTTTGGTGATAAATATACACCAGGCATGGAAGAAGATGAAGACTTTAAGTGGTCTTTCTTCTTCCATCTCGTCTTTGAGATAAGACTTCAGCTGCTCACCATGGTTATTCCAAAAAAGCAAACCATGGAAGAAATAAAACAGTGTGCTATAAATGCATTTGAAGCTAACATGCTAATCAAAACACCCTTACAGGTGTCCCCAGGTGAAGCGGTCAAATCCCACTCGCTGGAGCTGGATTCCAGTCCTAAAAAAGGCGAGATTAAACAAGATTTTCAAACTAAAAAACAACTAAAGGTGGGTGTTAGCTCTACAGGACGCCCAAGACCAGGGTGGGCCCGGAAGGGACCCCTGAGACGTGGACCTGCACCTCGGATGACACATTCCGAGACATGCAAAAGGTCGCAAACGTTCCAGAACAAAGGCATCAAACCTCCAAGCTCTGATGAGGTGGTGGATGTAAGTTGGTTGTTTGAAAACTTGAATGATACAGAGGATGACCAAACTGGGAAAATGAGTGACCTTGTCTTTGACAACTCAGAGCACACAGTTGATGACAAAGACAGCAAACAAACTGCTGATAGTCAACAACTTCCTGAAGGTCATGATGCTGTCAGCCAACAAGATGCTGACAGTGAACAAGATTACACAGACAGAGTCACACGTGAACAGAAACGTGGGCCAAGACCTGTGAGGTTTCTGTGTAACTTTATACAAAGGGGGGTGGCTAAGAAAGCTTACCTGCCCATCACACTGGAAGGTGTCCTTGAGCGTGAAGCCCTCCTGGATGGCAGTTCTGATATAACTATTATGTCGGCCAAGCTGTTCGAGGAGCTGAGGACCGCCGCTAACGGTGTTGACAGGCAAATACCCTTTGAGAAATGTGCTATTGAGCTACAGGGTCTCGCAGAGACGAGAACAACCCTGACAGCTATAGCTATGGTTCACATGCAGATTGGCAAAATGACACTACGCCACCCGGTGTTTGTGTCTAACCTTGACTCATTCCCATTTTTGGTTGGCCAAGATTTTATAAACCGCTTTGAAGCGATTATAGACTATGGCCAACAGAAAATGTGGAGCACAGTGAGAAAACCCCTGCCAATAAAAGTGCCTCCTAGTTGTGATACAGACTGCCTAACCGCAGGTACCGCAGAGGACACAAGGGACTGCTCATCCGAGGACGAGAGCCCGGTAAGTGAACCTTCAACTACAGGTGAGACAGAAGAGACCCAAAAGTTGGACCAAACTCTGGCCCAACAAGAGAACCTCCTCTGTGAGCTGACACATTCAGCACTCCCTGACCACTGCCTACCACAGGTAGTGAAAGGTGTTGAGATCCAAGGATCCCACACCGAAGACGCTGTACTGTCCTCTGGGACAGGTAATTCGGCAATCAACCAAGCTTTCAATGAAACCTTGGTTCAAGGGCATCTGAGTCCAGAAAATGACAGTCAACCAAACGCTGACAGTCACTTGGACATCATTGTTGCAGATTACGAGGACCCCTCATCAGACAAGAAGGGGGCAAACTCACATTACCTACCACAGGTAGAGAAAGGTGTGGAGATCCAAGGACCCCACACCGAGGTTGCTGTACTGTCCCCTGGGACAGGTAAATCGGCTATCAGCCAAGCTTTCGATGAAACCTTGGTTCAGGAACATTTGTGTCTAGAACTAGTCAGAAATGACATAGTTTTTACAGACTCAAAGAGCCCCTCTTCAGTCAAGAAGTGGGAAGACACACACAACGACAGTGACCCGTCGCAGTCTGTACAATCAGACACACCTGCGACTGCACCGACGGTTGTGACACACCTGAATTACACGGAAAGAGGTAAACGTAAGAAGATACGTTGGCCAAAACCTAAACGATTCCTGTGTACCGTCTTCTCTCAGCTGCGCGAACAGCTTAAACTAAACGGTGGCATCCTAACTTGTGCCCATGGACGGACGTCCTCACCTGTGCTCGTGGTCCCCCATGACCAAAGGGGGGTGATGTTAGGCCATGCCAAAGACAAAGATTTGAATGTACACCTCAGAAACACTTTTGCTTTCGCCCAGAAAAACCTGGAAAAATCCGCTGAAGGACGCAAGGCGTACTACGACCAGAAGGCCTCTCACAATGAACTCCAAGTGGGAGACAGAGTCTGGTACTATACGTTCGCCCCAGCAACCGGGAAAGGAGAGTCCGGGACCGGAACTCTCGCCCGCAAACTAATGCCCAGGTGGACTGGACCTCATCTGATAACAGACAAAGTGTCCTCAGTCGTCTACGAAATCAAAATCAGCAAAGGCCGCAAAGAGCCAATTGCTAAATGGGTACATCGAAATCAGATCAAACCTTACAAGGCGTTCAATGACTCCACAAAAGACAAAGATCTCACAAACTCACCGACTTCATGGGATAATAAGGTCGTCCAAACACAAGTTAGTAAATAAACTAATCAGGTTTAAACTACCGTACTTTCCCACCCTATAAGTCGCATTGTCCAATTTGAACTTAGAAACGCTAAGCCTAAAACCCACAACAAAAACTAACCTTAACAACCGTTTAAATCCACGAGATTTAATTTGACCTCGGTCATAAAGTTGAGACCTGTTTTTCTTGTGTGTTGCACTTTGGAATCTGACGACAAGAGTGTGTCGAAGCAGTGAAACGTTGTTTCCTTGTTGTTTAGTCATTACTGTTGTCATTAGTTGAGATATTGTTTGGTTCTGAACACTCCCAGCCAAAAAGGTTTTGTATTAACATTGGTTAATGAATGATATGGATTTAACTATGCCAACATGCAGTTCGTTTTGTTAAATCTCAATCGTCGAAGAGTCAATGTAGTTTAAAGCTACTCAAGGTACCATAAACTACACTGGTCTCACAATTTCTAAATTGAACCGATTCGATCGTTTCTATTCTAGATTGTCTATTCATTTTGATGAGTCTCGCCATAGACTTCAAAATTTATTAGGAATACCAAATCCTACGTCGTTCGTCTAAAAGACAACAGACATTTAGATCAAACTATATTTCATTTTTATTTTAGTTTAACCTAAACTAAGTAATGAATGGAGGAATAGTTTGGAATTAGAGGCCTTCGTTACAGAAGCCCTCCAAAATTTTATAGGTACAAATCCCTATATCTAAATTTACAGAATTGATCCACCCCTTAATTGGTAAGTGTAGCTGATCTAAACCATGATAGCTTACATACCAGGTGCATATAGGTAAGGCTTAATGTAAAATCCCAATCATAAGCCCACCTTAAAAAACCACATAATTGCATGACACATAGAACCAGAGTGGCACTGACTGGAAACCAACCAGCCAACAACCTTCGATGTGGGACCTGCAGCTCCAACGCTTGGTCTTCAACCTCCATCCAAGGGTCGCCTCCTCTGCGTCAATCGAGGGATCCCCTCTACATGCTGATTATGAAAACAATTGTTGCTGATCAATCAACAAAACTAATCGTTGTGGAATTACCGCTGTGGATTATAAGACTTTGCTTTCCAAGGGATCACAGACTTTGTTTTCCAAGAGTTAACTGACTTTGTTTTCCAAAGGATTAAAAGCTTTTCGCAATGGGATTACCTCCGAACAGTATGAAATTTCCAAAAACTTTATGGGATTATAATTTTTGATTTTTCTTTTCCACTTACTGGATTGCTTCAAGATCAAAGACAGTTCAAGGTTTCCTTTCGTGTTGGACCCCATCCCCAAGGACTGGCGATGGCTTCCAAAAGGGGGGAGATGTAGTGGGCATGACCTTGTCCACTTTTAAGACACCTGTGTACTTTTGAACTGTCCAGTGATGACCTTTACTGACCTCTCAGTAAAGCAAGACATTTACTACAAAATCATTCATTTAGCTATAATCTGATAACATAGTCACCAAAAAGAGACTATTTCTATCTTTGATTTTAGGCTGATGTGATCAAAAGAATAACTTTTGTCATTTTCATGATGTGTGCTTTTAAGCTGTGTTATTCTGTAAGAGTTAAACTGTGTTCACTGCTGTGTTAAAGGTGAAATCTCGGGTCACAGAGACCCGACTGTTTTGTTTAGAAATAAGAAGACAGTTTAATCCGTTGTTTTTCATGAACAAGGCTCCAGCTTCTCTGTCTTTTCCTAAACAAATCTCCCTCTGCTCTGGCTGTAACCTTGGGTCTGATAAGGCAAGTGAACTCCTCTCTTTGTTCCTGCTTTTTAAGTTCTAACTGTGCGGGAACGCTTCAGAGTTTCTGGGAGCTTCAAAGACATGAAGACGTCCCAAAGAGCTGAATGACCACCAGTCACGCGCTAAGGACTCGTCATCCAGCTGGGACTGATAACATGTTGTTATGGGTCCATTTCGAACGAGCGTAAGCTCAAAAACTTTGTTTATTCCTTCCTGGAATAAGTTTATCTTGAAGTCAGAGGCCTGAAGCTGACATATTCTCTGATGACCAAGCGAAAACCAGGAGACGTTGAAACGTAAACCAGAACCCTGCTCGAAGGTATTGTACTGGTTCCCACAAGGACCCGTGCATCTGAAAAGCTACAAGGTCTTCCCTCTTACCGGGCGGTCGTCAAAAGGTAAAGAGCTGTTTACAAAACGTACCTGGATTTTAGCAGAAGTCGGAGGAGAAGTGTCACTCTGGTATCATGCTCACGATAATTTCTTCTTAAATCTTTCCTCCTATTCTTTCCCCTCCCAATCTAAGCTGGAAACTATAATTAAGCTGAAGAGCCCACAGACTAAATATGTTAACATCCAATATTGAAGTCTGTTGTGTTAAATTTAAGTGTGCTGACGTATTAATTTGAAAGAAAGTGAAATCATGTCAATCAAGTGTAATGGTGTTAATTTAGTTGATTTATTTTAAATAAATGGTAGTGTCGCCTGGCATACCAAACTAAGTCAATGTCCATTGTCACTTAATGGCTCTGTTTATTTATCCATCATAAAGATCACAGAAATATTGGGTAAACTGAAAAAGAACAGAATCCGTGAATTTACTATTCAATCTGAATAAGTAAATTAATTAAGGTATTTCAGTATTAAGGTAATTCAGAGTTTCTGGGAGAGTTCATATCATCTTTCGAAGCTCCCAGAAACTCTGAAGCGTTCTCGCACAGTTAGAACTTAAAAAGCAGGAACAAAGAGAGGAGTTCACTTGCCTTATCAGACCCAAGGTTACAGCCAGAGCAGAGGGAGATTTGTTTAGGAAAAGACAGAGAAGCTGGAGCCTTGTTCATGAAAAACAACGGATTAAACTGTCTTCTTATTTCTAAACAAAACAGTCGGGTCTCTGTGACCCGAGATTTCACCTTTAACACAGCAGTGAACACAGTAATACTCTTACAGAATAACACAGCTTAAAAGCACACATCATGAAAATGACAAAAGTTATTCTTTTGATCACATCAGCCTAAAATCAAAGATAGAAATAGTCTCTTTTTGGTGACTATGTTATCAGATTATAGCTAAATGAATGATTTTGTAGTAAATGTCTTGCTTTACTGAGAGGTCAGTAAAGGTCATCACTGGACAGTTCAAAAGTACACAGGTGTCTTAAAAGTGGACAAGGTCATGCCCACTACAAGCATGTTACCAAAGTGACACTTCTCATCAGATTTCTGCTAAAATCCAGGTACGTTTGTAAACAGCTCTTTACCTTTCGACGACGAGTCTGATAAAGAGATGGCACCAGCCTGTAAGATGCACAGTCCTTCAGGCCCAGTTCGTCTGAACTGGTCATTCGTTTACGTTTCCAACGTCTCCTGGGTTCCGCTTGGTCATCAGAAAATATGTCAGCTCCTGGCCTCTGACTTCAAGATAAGCTTATTCCAGGAAGGAATAAACAAAGTTTTGAGCTTACGCTCGTTCGAAGTGGATTCATAACAGCATGTTATACAATCCTTAGCTGAATGACTGTCCTTGGCGGGTGACAGGCATTCATTCAGCTCTTTGGGACGTCTTCATGTCTTTGAAGCTCCCAGAAACTCTTCAGGAACTAACTCGTTCCTTCCAAACTCTTGCAGACTCATTCGTTCCAGCATCAGCTTAGGACTTAGTACCAGCTCTGAGAGGAGAGCGACTTGTTTCTTCCCCATTGGTCCGACAGGACCGGTCGGGGAGTTCACTTGTTGTTATCAGAGTACAAGGCCACAACTAGCAGCAGAGAGAAATGTTTAGGAAAAGACAGACTCATAGACTCCAAGAGGAAAAACACTTGGATTAGCGTCTTAACACTTCTAAAACAAATCTGAAAAGCACAGTTTGACTTAAAATTCAACTATGACACCATTATATGGTCAAGTAACACAGTAATACTACATATTAACAGAATAACAGCAGCTTAAAGGGGACCTCAGATGTATTTTTTAAATTTTTATGGTATTTCTGTGGGATATCCAGACCCTATTCCTTCAATTTAATGCACAAAATAATTATTAGATAATCAATTATACCCTTTTTAATTCTGCCATTTTTAACTTTCGTTTTGAACGACCGGTTTCTTGAAGTCCACGCCCTTCAACGATCTGTTCACGCCCTCTGTAACAGCCAGTATCTGTAATGTGTTGTTGTTTTAAAATTAGCTCTTTTTTTATTACTCATTTGACTTACTGTTAGTGTTAGCTTAAGATAACTTACCGAAACCCGTCTGAGCGCGCCGCAGTTTGCTGCTCCTTTTAGCATTAGACCACCCGAATCCGAAGCTAATGTTAGCTTGTTCCTCTTCCGGTTTTCGCCAGCTCCGCTCGTGAAGCACGCGGAGATTTTGGGAGTTATCGCTGTTCCAGTGAAGACAACACAAAGTTCACCAAGTGTCTCCCGTAAATTAATCTGTAAGGAGAAGGTCCTCTTGCTGCGAGCCTGCTGCGAGGCTGCTGCAAGGCTGTACAGTTGAAGCTCCGCTCCATCGCGCCGGAAGAGGGTCCCGTCGAACCCGGTCCTTCCGCCTGTGGTCCGCTCGTTTAATTTTTGCCGGCTGCGCGTTGGCAGCGATCGCAAATACACTAAAAATTGAACTAAAACATAAAAATAACAATTATACTTTATTTATAAAGCCATTTAAAAAAACACAGCTGCAACAAAGTGCTGTACACATGAAATTAAGAACATATAAACAAAAGATGAGATGAAATCATGAAAAACAACAGTCATGTGTTTAATACAGAAGTGGGTTGAGCCTAACCAGGGGTTGCTAGGTGAGGGGCTGGACTCAGGTTTGATCTGATTGGCTGGCGGCTTGTGACGTCAATAAATGCAGGAAGTGTGAATCCTGGTGTATTTATCAAAAATAAATAAATCTACTTAGAGTAAATAAACCACTGGGTGCATTTTTTTGGCACAAGGACTGTTTTTTTATGAAGTAAATACCCAAAGTTTAGTAAAAAAACATTAAAAAGTGAATTTTGCATGTGTGGTCCCCTTTAAAAGCACACATCATGAAAATGACAAAAGTTATTCTTTTGATTACATTAGAATAAAATCAAAGATAGAAATAGTCTCTTTTGGTGACTATATTCTCAGATTATAACTAATGGAATAATTTGTAATAAGTGTCTTGCTTTACTGAGAGGTCAGTAAAGGTCATCTCTGGAACAGTTCAAAAGTACCCAGGTGTATCAAAGTGGACAAGGTCATGCCCACTACATTACTATAACTTTTTTGACACATTTAAATGCCAAAACCACCTTATGAGCAATGAATGAATGAAGTGTTCCCACCTGTTAGAACAACATCTTTTCCTGGCTGTCTTCATAATTACTCATTTTCAACAATATCAACAACACAACAGCAAAAACACCTACTCTCCCAACACATTGCAAACATTTTAGAGCTGCTTTATACTGTTGAGCGCTCTCAAGTCAAAACTGTCTCAGCCTGTCACCTGTCAGAATCGAGACAAAGCAGTGCCAGGGAATCAGCTGTTTGGACCGTGAACCAGTCAAGCGATTCATTCTGACAACAAAACGGTTTGTGTTTCGGACGTCACGCGTCACTTGACTTCTTCCGCACCAAAACAGCTCCGAAGCAGTGGTCCGATGTAATTTTACTGCAGGGTTCAAAGCATGTTTTGAAGCTTTTGTTTCATACTACCATCACTACTACTAAACTCTTGTGATCTTCCCCAGGGACTTCCTAGTCCTGTTTGTTCGAGTCTTTCCCAAGACCTCCTTGTTCCTTCGTAGCTCTCCTGTGGATCAACATTGTCCCTTTAACTACCAAATCACAAACACTGATACAACCTGCTCGTCTCTCTACCGTTACCTCCTCTGGATCTTCTACTCTTCTATGATAACCCAAGACTTCGTCTCCTTCTCCCTGGCTTCTCCTACAATTTATGGTAAAATGGTAAATGGAGCTTACTTATATAGCGCTTTCCAGCCCCCTATGAGGGGCCCCAAAGCGCTTCACAGTACCAGCTATCCACCCATTCATACACACATTCATACACTGGTAGCGGTAGACTGCCATGCAAGGCTCCATCCAGTCCTACTGGGAGCAACTCTGGGTTAAGTGTCTTGCACAGGGACACAACGAGGTATGCTGTGACCGGGGATCGAACCTGGGACTTTCCGGTCCTGAGCCGGCTGCCCTGCCTCTACACCATCTCGGCCCCAATTTATGATTCATTCATTCAAGTTTATTTGATCAAGGACAGCACAATAAACAATGTTACATGTTAAAAACGAAGCAACCGTTGTCTCGTACAAAGGTTTTCTAGCCACAGGCTAATTTGCAAACCCAGTCCTTGGTTGGACTTTTATATATGAAAAAAAAACAGCTAAAATAAAATTAAAATTTAATTAAGATTAAACAGTTCCCTATACAAAAACATCTAAAATTAAATTAAAATTAAATTAAGTTTAAATTGATTAAACAGTTCCCTCACACACACAGCTGCTCCTCTGTCCCCATGGGGTTCAGTGTTCACAGATTTGGTTTTGTTTCAACCATTTTTTCACCTGGGAATTAAAAAATCTATGATCAGTTAATGTTTTTTATTGCTGATGGTAAACTGTTCCAGATATGGGGACTTTTAAATGAAACGATGGTAAGAAAATGTCCTCTACTGTTACTTAAACCATTGGTGCAAAATCTCTGAGTGAACCAAGATAATCACCTTGTCCTTTTCCCCTCCCAGCACTGAGGCTGCTTCACCTGTAAATAAAGATCACTTACTTTGGTATGCCTGACTCTGTCTTCCTTCTCAGTCTGCTAACTTGGGCTCAACATGAACTGTACATGGTAGAAACATGTCCAGTGATCCGAAGAGCCAGCTCTAATAGAATTTAATTTGGGGGCTTCAGATTTTCTGTCCTGTGGACACATTAGACTGGTTTGAGGGCATTCAACAAGCAACACTTGACATGAGCTCAAAATGCAGTAGCTGCAGCTAGGCCTGTCATGATAACTAATTTTTCTGTGCGATTTAATTGTGCCGAAATTAATGCGATAAACGATAATATATTGATTGAAATTTTGACAATACTGTAATCAGTAATGTCAATTTGAAGAAAATGTTTAATTTGTTTTGCATGTAGTACCTTTTCTCAACCACGAGAGATGGCAGTAAGACTGTTTGAACTAAGGATGTATGGGAGTGAGCGGCGTGTCTAAAGGCTCCGGCAAAGTTGAGTGTCCTCCCTATACGCCACTCTACGTGCGCATTCTGTGCGCACGTGTTCACTGGCAGAGCTCTGCTTTCTTTCTCACGTTAAATGCTCGCGTTTTCGCTCCAAATCCTTGTTGTAATTTGATCAGCTGCGCGCGAAGAAGGACAAACTTAGGTCGCTGATTGGTCACTTGCTGACACGCCTACTGAAATGATTGACAGCTCGAGCAGGACAACCAGCTGGCTTCAGCTGTGGTCGCTCGGCTGCAGCCGTTGCAGTCTTTCTAACTTTATATGTTAATAAAAACTAATAAAAAGTGGGGGAAAAAAACAGGGAGTGCTTTTCCTGCAGCCCACAGCCCACCAGGAAATATTTAAAACCTCCCGCAGCCAGGTAGGACCTGAATTCATTCATTTCAGTCATGGAGTGAACGGAGGAAGAAGCGATTACTTGACTTTTGGCAAAAAAACAAAACAAAAGTCCTGATCAGCGAAGAAGGGGAATTTAATTCATTTGTGTAACATACAAAACAGTCCGGCGCCGGGGAAGTTTATGGTCAGACACCGCGCAAGCGTGCGCGGTCGTAAAAAAAGAGCTTTGCGCGTTTGTGCCCTGAGGGGCTACGCGGGGCTACGCTTTTGCCACAGCGTACATACGTCGTACAGAGGCGTATAGGGAGTACGCGCAGGTCTACCGGGGCCTTTACACTGGAGGTGAATTAATTGGTATTTGTAAATGAAATTTAAAGCACAGCTTGGTGTCTGCACTGGCGAAGGTAAATGTCACAGTGGTTATTGTTTGATTCTGTTGTTTTTTACTTGTTTGTTTTTGTTTTAATTTTATCTTGTTTGTCTCTTTCTTTTGACTTCTCTTTGTCATTTGTTAGCACACAGACACAAGGGAAGATATACACTAGGCATGTAACGGTTGTAGTGGGTATACCGAACCGTTTCGGTTCGGCACGTTCGGTTCGGTCCATCTGCGTACCGTTTCGGTTATTTTTTCACTCATTGAACGTTAATATATGCGCCGCGGAACAAAATTTCCTGGGCGCGTTTCAGCACGGAGCTATTATCGCGAAGCACGCGCAGCTCGTGCGCAGCCTTTAGCCGTTAGCTTCTCACTACGGTCTCCTGTTTGGGGAACGTTTCTTGTTAAAAGACGAGCGGCGCGCACATTCAAAGCTGTGTGTGTGGACTGTTGTTTCATGAAGAGACTGGCTCTGCAGCAGACAGCACGTCTCACGTGAACGCGCTTGAAACTACGTCATCGGAATGTGAACGAGCAGCTTGCAACAGCGCTAATAAGAACAGCTGCATTTAAACTACTTTTATCAGGTAAATCATATCAGTCCAGAGCAATAACACAAACTGTGAGTTTTTAAATATCTGAATGTAAGTCTGAATGTTGTTATTATGCGCAGGCTTTAAAGTTATTGATCCTCGCTACGAACACCCATCACTCAAAAAGTGCAGAACTTTATGAAAAAACTAAACTGATAACAAGACCTGGAGCAAAGCCCTGCCCTAATGATGAGTGAGAGGTATTGTTCTTTTATTATATTATATTATCTGTGGAATGTTCTGGAGAGTGATGTTAAAAATGCAAAATCAATGTATAAATTTAAGAAAAATGTCAAAAAGGACTTGCTCAAAAACTATATACTGTATGATGTAGCTTGGTGTGTTTGTGTATTACAGTTAGAAAAATTAAGTAGAGTTATTCATTTTGTGATGTAGTTTGTGTATTACAGTTGAAAAATTAAGTAGAGTTATTCATTTTGTGATGTAGTTTGAAGGTTATCATTGTTTGAACAAACTGTGAAATAAGGGGCAGATATAATAATATAATATCATCTTCTTT
Source organism: Garcialebias charrua (assembly GCA_038048925.1). NCBI lineage: Eukaryota > Metazoa > Chordata > Actinopteri > Cyprinodontiformes > Rivulidae > Garcialebias > Garcialebias charrua. The sequence continues at coordinate 30,079 of JBBPBX010016221.1, forward strand.
CNCTCGTTCCCTTCCTTCAGGGAACATGAGTTATATGTGCATAACTTTCAGTTCCCTTTCAGTCAAGTTCTCTCGGTGCAGCATACTTGCTATGGGAACGTAATTCATTCACGCCCTTGAAATGCTCAGTAAAATGCATGTTAGTGTGAACGTCTACCCTTGACCAGCAGGCATCTCAAGGCTACTTTCTACTGTGTGTTAGAAAGAACAACCTGAGTGACATCAAATGCAGTAACATCCAAACTGTAATGCTTTGCAAAAGTGTTTAATGAACTCCAGTTTGCAGTGGCACAAATGTCTGCAACTGGTACACACTTGAAAAGTTACCATGAAGTGGCCAAGCCCCTAGTCGAGTAAGCGTGCACTCCGAAGGGCAACTGTTGACCTTTGCTACTGTACGCCCTTTTAATGGCCTCAGTCACCCAATGTGAGAGGCGTTGTTTTGATAGGGCCTTTCCGGTAGCAGGAGCTGCAAAGCATACAAACAGTTGATTTGTTTTTCTTCATTCGGCTGTTCTCTGCATGTAAGTGCGTAAAGCTCTCACGGGGCAGAGAGCCTTCAGCCTTTCCTGTTCCTGAGTGAGGACAGGAGCAGGTGGGAAGGAGGAGAGATCAAAGTCCAGACTCCTATGGTTCAAAGTCAAGACCTTGGGGATGTATGCAGGATTAGGCCTTAGGGTGACCTTTGACCTGTCAGGGGCGAATCTGGTACACATTGGATGTACAGACAATGCATGGAGGTCACCCATGCGTTTTGTCGAGCAAATGGCCAAGAGTAGAGCGGTTTTATAAGATAACAAATCTATCTTAACCTCGCTCAGTGGCTCGAATGGAAGATCACAGAGAGTCCCCAAGACCAGGCTAAGATCCCAACCAGGGGTCAGGATCCTGCTGGGTGGTTTCTTTCTTAGCATGCCCTTCATAAATCTTATTATGATTGGATGCGCACCAGGTGTCCCATGTCCCCAGCCTTCGTGACAGGCTGAAATAGCTGATAGGAAAACTTTAATCGTTGAGAAAGAACGACCTTTTTCCAGTAAGTCCTGAAGGAAAGTCAGGAGCTGAACCAGGTTGCACGAGTAAGAAATACAATTTCTTTCTGCGCACCAAGCTTCAAAAATACGCCACTTCTGTGCGTAGAGAGACTGTGTTGACACAGCACGGGCATTTTGGATGGTTTTTACCACAATTTCTGGCAGGCCTGATGCCATCAGGTTGTTCTTTTCTGCTAACAAGCTGAAATTTTTAACAGCTCTCAGCCTAAGCAGCAAGACTACTTCTTCTGGTGACATAGTTTGACCCTGAAGAAGAGCAGTTGATGTATCCAGTTCCCCTCCAGGGGCCCTGGAAGCTGTGACCCCCTGGGGGTCAACCAAGTTGGGGAGAAGGCCTTTTTGTCGATGTGCTACCAGGTTGCTCTGATCAAGAGTGATCGAGGACAGATGTAACCTGTCGTCCTCATTAGACAGAAGTGGAGCAGAATGTCTGTTTTTTCTCTCCTTGTTTGGGGTCATGGGACAGAGAAGCTGCGGGTTTTGTAAACGAGCAGATCTCCTGACCCCAATCTGTTACCTGGATGGGCCCAGTTTGCTGGTCCTCTGCCTTAACAGATCGTTGGAACCAGACAAACCGGCCGGTGTCTGTGTTTCACCCGTTGGGGGGAATATTGTTTGAGTTGAGCTGAATTAGCACAGCGAGAAAGGTCACGTGCTGCCGGATCACTGCTTGGACATTGCGTGTCGCTCATTAATGATAAAGGGACAGCTGCAACGTGAGAACGTGGAGATGATTCTTTGTGCTTGGCAGACTTTAAATTGTTTGGTGATAGAGAGCCCAGTTCCCTTTGAATAACAGGAAGAGGAATCTGATTCAGCTCTGATTTGTTTACGTACACAGCAGTTTGAACACAATTGCTTTTGTGAACGTGTGAAGCTTGTGGTTGCCTGTGAGCTCCTGACGTGGCCACCCCGTCGTTAGATTCTGTTGGCGCGCCTCCCTGAGGTGCAGACATGTCACGTGTTTGCTTGGTTAGTGTATTGATCGCCCCGTCGTTCACAATGGAGCGGGGGTTGGAGCACGTGACCCCCCTTCACCTGTCTCCATGAGGGGTGGGGGACCTGCTTGCAGACGCCTCTGTGCCTGTGTAAGGGGTTATGAGGAGGTCAATATTAATACTGACCTCTTTATCCTTAATTAATCTACTTATTCAGATTGAATAGTAAATTCACGGATTCTGTTCTTTTTCAGTTTACCCAATATCTCTGTGATCTTTATGATGGATAAATAAACAGAGCCATTAAGTGACAAAGACGTTAACTTAGTTTGATATGTCAAAGAGACACTATCATTTATTTAGAATAAATCAACTAAATTAACACCATTACACTTGATTGACATGATTTCACTTTCTTTCAATTAAAACGTCAGCACACTTAAATTCAACACAACAGACTTCAATATTGGATGTTAACATATTTAGTCTGTGGGCTCTTTAAACTTAAAATAGTTTCCAGCTTAGATTGAGAGGGGAAAGAGTAGGAGGAAAGATTTAAGAAGAATCGGGAGGTTAAGAGAGGAAGTTTATCTTGCATTTATGAAACCAGATGACACTCTTCCGTACGCGTCCAGCTAAGATATCATCACACCTCCAGCAAGCAAACAGCTGCTCCTTTACCTTAAGACGTCCGCCTTGGTTCTGGTAAAGAGCTGTGGTCAACTTTAGACTGACGAGTCGTCGGTCCCGCGAGTCCAAGCTGGACTCCACGCGTGTTTACCTTGTCGGTGTCGGTGATACTCGCTTTCGTCGGCAGAAGTCGTGACAGTCGTGGTTTCTTGGCTCAAGATAATTTATTCCAGGAAGGAATAACAAACGCTCGTTCGAGGTGGACTCATAACAGCCTGTTATCAGTCCTTAGCTGAAGACGCAGGTCGTTAGCTCTTGACCAAAACGTACCCAGCTCTTGGGAAAGGTTCACATCTCTTTGAAAATTCCCAGCAAACTCTGAAGCGTTCTCGCACAGTTAGAACTTAAAAAGCAGGAACCAAGAGAGGAGTGCACTTGTGTTATCAGGTCCAAGGTTACAGCCAGAGCAGAGAGAAATGTTTAGGAAAAAGATAGATAAAGCTGGAGCCCTGCTCATGAGACTGTCTCTGAGTTTCTAAACAAAACCGTCCGGTCTCTGTGACCCGAAGGCTTCACCTTTAAACACAGCAGTGAACACAGTTTAACTCTTACAGAATGACACAGCTTAAAAGCACACATCATGAAAATGACAAAAGTTATTCTTTTGATCACATTAGAATAAAATCAAAGATAGAAATAGTCTCTTTTGGTGACTATATTTATCAGATTATAGCTAAATGAATGATTTTGTAGTAAATGTCTTGCTTTACTGAGTGGTCAGTAAAGGTCATCACTGGACAGTTCAAAAACCTTAATTTGACCCTGGGTAGGTCCATTACATCTCCCCCCTTTTGGAAGCCATCGCCAGTCCTTGGGGATGGGGTCCAACACGAAAGGAAACCTTGAACTGTCTTTGATCTTGAAGTAATCCAGCAAGTGGAAAAGAAAAATCAAAAATTATAATCCCATAAAGTTTTTGGAAATTCCATACTGTTCGGAGGTAATCCCATTGCGAAAAGCTTTTAATCCCTTGGAAAACAAAGTCTGTTAACTCTTGGAAAACAAAGTCTGTGATCCCTTGGAAAGCAAAGTCTTATAATCCACAGCGGTAATTCCACAGCAGTAAATTCCCAACGATTAGTTTTGTTGATTGATCAGCAACAATTGTTTTCATAATCAGCATGTAGAGGGGATCCCTCGATTGACGCAGAGGAGGCGGCCCTTGGACGAAGGTTGAAGACCAAGCGTTGGAGCTGCAGGTCCCCACATCGAAGGTTGTTGGCTGGTTGGTTTCCAGTCAGTGCCACTCTGGTTCTATGTGTCATGCAATTATGTGGTTTTTTAAGGTGGGCTTATGATTGGGATTTTACATTAAGCCTTACCTATATGCACCTGGTATGTAAGCTATCATGGTTTAGATCAGCTACAATTACCAATTAAGGGGTGGATCAATTCTGTAAAATTAGATATAGGGATTTGTACCTATAAAATTTTGGAGGGCTTCTGTAACGAAGGCCTCTAATTCCAAACTATTCCTCCATTCATTACTTAGTTTAGGTTAAACTAAAATAAAAAATGAAATATAGTTTGATCTAAATGTCTGTTGTCTTTTAGACGATCGACGTAGGATTTGGTATTCCTAATAAATTTTGAAGTCTATGGCGAGACTCATCAAAATGAATAGATAATCTAGAATAGAAACGATCGAATCGGTTCAATTTAGAAATTGTGAGACCAGTGTAGTTTATGGTACCTTGAGTAGCTTTAAACTACATTGACTCTTCGACGATTGAGATTTAACAAAACGAACTGCATGTTGGCATAGTTAAATCCATATCATTCATTAACCAATGTTAATACAAAACCTTTTTGGCTGGGAGTGTTCAGAACCAAACAATATCTCAACTAATGACAACAGTAATGACTAAACAACAAGGAAACAACGTTTCACTGCTTCGACACACTCTTGTCGTCAGATTCCAAAGTGCAACACACAAGCAAAACAGGTCTCAACTTTATGACCGAGGTCAAATTAAATCTCGTGGATTTAAACGGTTGTTAAGGTTAGTTTTTTGTTGTGGGTTTTAGACTTAGCGTTTCTAAGTTCAAGTTAGACAATGCGACTTATAGGGTGGGAAATATGGTAGTTTAAACCTGATTAGTTTATTTACTAACTTGTGTTTGTACGACCTTATTATCCCATGAAGTCGGTGAGTTTGTGAGATCTTTGTCTTTTGTGGAGTCATTGAACGCCTTGTAAGGTTTGATCTGATTTCGATGTACCCATTTAGCAATTGGCTCTTTGCGGCCTTTGCTGATTTTGATTTCGTAGACGACTGAGGACACTTTGTCTGTTATCAGATGAGGTCCAGTCCACCTGGGCATTAGTTTGCGGGCGAGAGTTCCGGTCCCGGACTCTCCTTTCCCGGTTGCTGGGGCGAACGTATAGTACCAGACTCTGTCTCCCACTTGGAGTTCATTGTGAGAGGCCTTTTGGTCGTAGTACGCCTTACGTCCTTCAGCAGATTTTTCCAGGTTTTTCTGGGCGAAAGCAAAAGTGTTTCTGAGGTGTACATTCAAATCTTTGTCTTTGGCATGGCCTAACATCACCCCCCTTTGGTCATGGGGGACCACGAGCACAGGTGAGGACGTCCGTCCATGGGCACAAGTTAGGATGCCACCGTTTAGTTTAAGCTGTTCGCGCAGCTGAGAGAAGACGGTACACAGGAATCGTTTAGGTTTTGGCCAACGTATCTTCTTACGTTTACCTCTTTCCGCGTAATTCAGGTGTGTCACAACTGTCGGCGCAGTCGCTGGTGTGTCTGACTGGTCAGACCGCGGTGCGTCACTGTCGTTGTGATGTGTGTCTTCCCACTTCATGACTGAAGAGGTGCTCTTTGAGTCTGTAAGAACTATGTCATCTCTGAGTAGTCCTATACTCAAAAGCTCTTGAACCAAGGTTTCATCGAAAGCTTGGCTGATGGCTGAATTACCTGTCCCAGAGGACAGTACAGCGTCTGTGGTGTGGGATCCTCGGACCTCCACACAGTCTACTACCTGTGGTAGAGAGTGAGAGTACACCCCCCTTTTGTTGGAGGAGGGGTCCTCAAAATCTGTGACACTGAAATCCAAGTGACTGTCAGCATGTCGCGGACTGCCACTTCCAGGACTCACATGTCCTTGAACCAAGGTTTCATCGAAAGCTTGGCTGATAGCTGAATTACCTGTCCCATAGGACAGTACAGCCTCTTCGGTGTAGGATCCTTGGATCTCAACACCTTTCACTACCTGTGGTAGGTAGTGTTCAGTGAGTGCTGACTGTGTCAGCTCGCAGAGGAGGTTCTCTTGTCGGGCCAGAGTCTGGTCCAACTGTTGAGTCTCTACTGTCTCACCTGTAGTTGAAGGTTCACTTACCGGGCTTGTGACCACGGTTGGGGAGTCCCTCGTGGCCACTGCGGTACCTGCGGTTAGGCAGTCTGTACCACAACGAGGAGGCACTTTTATTGGCAGGGGTTTTCTCACTGTTGCCCACATTTTCTGTTGACCATAATCTATAATCGCTTCAAAACGGTTTATAAAGTCTTGGCCAACCAGAAATGGGAATGAGTCAAGTGTGGACACATACACTGGGTGGTGTAGTGTCGTTTTGCCAATCTGCATGTGAACCATAGCCATAGCTGTTAGGGTTGTTCTCGTCTCTGCGAGACCCTGTAGCTCAATAGCACATTTCTCAAAGGGTATTTGCCTGTCAACACCGTTAGCGGCGGTCCTCAGCTCCTCGAACAGCTTGGCCGACATAATAGTTATATCAGAACTGCCATCCAGGAGGGCTTCACGCTCAAGGACACCTTCCAGTGTGATAGGCAGGTAAGCTTTCTTAGCCACCCCCCTTTGTATAAAGTTACACAGAAACCTCACAGGTCTTGGCCCACGTTTCTGTTCACGTGTGACTCTGTCTGTGTACTCATGTTCACTGTCAGCATCTTGTTGGCTGTCAGCATCATGACCTTCAGGATGTTGTTGTGTGTCAGCAATTGGTTTGCTGTCAACATCCATGGCAATGTTGGTAGTAGTGTGCGCTGAGTTATTTGTGTGCTCTGAGTCTTTGTTAAAGACAGTGCTACACATCGCTCCAGGTTGGTCAATGTTGATAGTGTCATTATCAATGATAACGCCACTCATTGTATCAGGTTGGTCAAGCACAGTAACATTCAAATCTACTGACAAACTACTTACTTCCTCTGTCTCTTCCGAGCATAGAGGTGTTGGGCCATCATTCCTGGACATTCGTGACTCTTTGCCTGTCTCGAACTGTTCTGTTCGAGGCGCGGGAGGTGCAGTTCCAAGGCTCGGGGGTGGCTGTTGGGACGACGCATAGTTACATGAGTATAGGTCCTCATCCTTCAATTTCTTTTGAAGTCCACCCACCGATGGACCTTGGTTTTCACCCATCTGGTTCGATCTGAACCGTTGTGGGTCTCTTAGAGAGTGAACACCTACCTTTTGTGGTTCGTTGCTTGTCTCAGATTTTTCAATCTGAGGTGCTTCAGGGGCGGGGCTCCCTTTAAACCATTTTGAGTCACTGTTCCAACTGGTACCAACATTTCGGTGTATGTCAGTTTGAAAATCTTGTTCATTCTTGCTAGTATTATCCAACTCTTTTAACAACCGACGCGTGTACTCCACCACTTCTGAGGTCAGAAGGCCTTTGAGACGATAGTGTTCATTCTCGCTAGTATCATCCCACTCTTTTATCAACCGACGCATGTTCTCTGCCTCTTCTGAGGTCAGAGGACCTTTGAGACGACGGTGTTTATTCTCGCTTTTTTGCGACTGGGATACGACCTTTTGACCTGGGCACACCTCAGTGGGTGTTTTGTTTTGCATGTGAGCCTCAACAGCAGTTACAGCGCACTGTTTCATCACTGATTGTTTAAACTGATGTTGTAGCTCAAGGCCTTTTTTGAGAAGTTTTTCTCTTTGTCGTTTGCTATTGTTGTCACTAACTGTGTGCTCTGAGTTATCCATGTGCTCTGAGTTATCAAAGACAAGGTCACTCATTGTACCAGTTTGGTCATCCTCTGTATCATTCAAGTTTTCAAACAACCAACTTATGTCCACTATCTCCTCAGAGCATAGAGGTATGTTGCCTTTTTCTGGAACTTCTGTGACCTTTTGCTACTCCCGGACTGTCCAGTCCGCAGTGCAGGGGCAGGAGCTTTGCTCGGTGTAGACCGCGGAGGGTCACTTAAAGAGCGGGCGTCCACCGTTTGTGGTTTTTTGCTTATCTCGGGCAGCTTTGTCCGAGGTGCAGGGACAGGGCGTGTGCTCGTCCTTCTCAACCATATTGGGTCTCTTAACCACTTCGGGTCATTGTTCCAGCGGACACCTTCATGTCGTGGTTTTTTAGTTCGAAAAACATGTTTCTTCTCGCCTTTTTTAGGAGAGGGAGTTGATGAACTTGTCCCTTCCAGCTCCAGCGAGTGGGATTTGACCTTGTCTTGGTAATGTAGTTCACGCTCTGGTTTTGTTTTTAACCAGATCGGGTCAGGGAGTTGACGAACATCAAAACCATTTATAGCACGCCGTTTTATTTTTAATTGCTCAATCTCACTTTTTAACTCAAGTTGTTCTTGTTGAAAATTTTCTCTTCTGCGAATGTTATCTTGCCTTAACAATTCAAGTATTTCAGTGAGCAGCTGTAAAGCTTCATCACAATCGTTATCTCCCATCTTTTTGTTTTGAATTCGTTTGATCTCACGTTTTAACTTAAGTTTTTCTTGTTGAAAAGTTTCTCTTCTGCGAATGTTACTAAGCCTTAACGATTCAAGCTTTGCTGTGAGCAGCTGTAAAGCTTGATCATAATTGTTATCTCCCATCTTTTAGTTTTGATTTTGTGTGAAAAAAATCAAAAGATTGTTCTCATGTTAGTGTTTGCAAATAAATATTCACTTTTAATGTAGCACTGAGTCAAATAAACTAATCAGCTGAGGTTTACGTGTTTCACTGTGTAATAAGTATTCATAGGTACCTTATATCAGGTTTTTACCCTCAATGAACTTTGTAAAAGTTAAATGCACTCTTGCAGTGTTAACTTTAAAATAGAACTTACGTTCAAACAACAGTTACTAACTAACCCAAGCAGCCTGATTTCCGTTTTTTCTTACTCAAACGCTTATAAAAGAGGGCTGACTTAAATGCAATGACTTCACTAAAATGTGACAGGATGCTGCTTGAGCATGCCTTTAAAAAGATGTCTTGCAGTCTCAGTGAAACTGATTTCGTACTGCATTTGACAGTTATCAGGAGTGAAAAATGTACTTTCGTTTGTTATTTTAAGCTTTTCATTTAAAATAAACTGGAGTCATTAATTTTACACAGAAAAACGTTAAAAATGCGATTTTTAACTAAAAGTGTGCAGTTGTGCACACCAATTCTGTTTAAAATTCAGAGATGCGAAGAGCTTAATGTGGAAACGCTCTGTTCTCCATCATTTTTTTTATTTAATTTGAAAATCAAATAAAAATTCCCTTTTGAGTGTTATTTTAAATCTCTTCAGTATTTAAAATGAGCATAAATTGTTTGTCTGTACCTCTGTTATTCTAAAATTTGTATTTAGAATAAACAGGAGTTTTTGTTTGTGTACAGAACAATTTTAAAAGCTGGTAATTCACCATAAAAATGCTGACTTCTCATGATGTATTTGAGAAAACTCATCTGTCAACGTCTTTTAACCAACAGGGGGCAGCTTCGAGTCTTAATTTTAATCACGAGGAAACTGATTTTTCTAATCAGTATTTAAACTAAAAACAACCTTTTCAGAGTTAGTTTCTAGTGTATCAGTGATAAACGCTCGAACCGCGTTCTTGTCAGAGACAAATCTATGTTGTTAGACAGTTTAGATGGCTTTAAAATGAATGTTTAAACTCTCAGTGAAACTCAGTTTGAGTGTCAGTGTGTGAACTGCTTGTCCCCCGCAATGCACCAGGAAATGACGACACAAATAGGCGGGTCGACGCAGCGCGTCACCAGCTCCACTGCTGTTGAGCGAGGCGGAGCTCGCTAAACAGATACGTGACGTCAACCAATCAATCACAGCGTATGTAGTTCATTCCCAAGCGTTCATGGTGAATGAAGTTCTTACCTCCGACCACGGCAGTGCCGGAAATGACGACAAAGTGGGTTGGTCGCAACGGCGTGCGTTCCCAAATCAGCGAATCAGCGTTCGCCACGAGTGATTGACAGCTCACAGCTCTCGTTTCATCCAATCACAGCTCATAAACAGACGTGTAGGACACGTCTATGTAACGTTAGCTTAGCACAACAAAACACAACTTTATAGACTCGTAATCAACTCAAACGCTTCGAATTAACTCCCCAAAACTCTGAAACGTGGCAATCACATTTAAAACAGGCACGACTAAGCTACGCTCAGTAACCAGCACGTCAACTGTAACACGACACGGACTCCCTCGGAGCCGCGTTCAGGTCGGTTCCGTCCACTTTAAAGGAGCAGAACTCGGGTTTCAGAACCACTATCCGACACGTTCTAACAGTAATATGCTTTTTCGACCTGCTCTAACTTGCAAAAATACCACACACAGCAATCTTGTAGATGTTAAAGTAGCTTTTCAGGCAATTTGACTCGGCGGTCATTTTGCAGTGAGATTGCCTCAGCTTGTGCAACGTAATCTGGACCGGGTCCTTATCAGAACCACCAAACACTTCCCACACAGCGAGACAGATCCCCACCAAACTACTTATAGCGTTTCAAAAGTTGAACAAATAACAATTTCAGCTTCAAATGTCATTAACTGCAGTCCTGCAATCGTTCTGAACACTTTTCCAGCCAAAATAATTAATCTGTTAGAGTCTAAAACTTGGATCCCAATATGCAAACATGACGTTACAGTTCACGAGAGATCACAGTTTTATCAATAAACTTTCAGAACCACGTACGAGGCCACCAGATGTAAGGGGTTATGAGGAGGTCAATATTAATACTGACCTCTTTACCTTAATTAATTTACTTATTCAGATTGAATAGTAAATTCACGGATTCTGTTCTTTTTCAGTTTACCCAATATCTCTGTGATCTTTATGATGGATAAATAAACAGAGCCATTAAGTGACAAAGACGTTAACTTAGTTTGATATGTCAAAGAGACACTATCATTTATTTAGAATAAATCAACTAAATTAACACCATTACACTTGATTGACATGATTTCACTTTCTTTCAATTTAAAACGTCAGCACACTTAAATTCAACACAACAGACTTCAATATTGGATGTAAACATATTTAGTCTGAGGGCTCTTTAAACTTAAAATAGTTTCCAGCTTAGATTGAGAGGGGAAAGAGTAGGAGGAAAGATTTAAGAAGAATCGGGAGGTTAAGAGAGGAAGTTTATCTTGCATTTATGAAACCAGATGACACTCTTCCGTACGCGTCCAGCTAAGATATCATCACACCTCCAGCAAGCAAACAGCTGCTCCTTTACCTTAAGACGTCCGCCTTGGTTCTGGTAAAGAGCTGTGGTCAACTTTAGACTGACGAGTCGTCGGTCCCGCGAGTCCAAGCTGGACTCCACGCGTGTTTACCTTGTCGGTGTCGGTGATACTCGCTTTCGTCGGCAGAAGTCGTGACAGTCGTGGTTTCTTGGCTCAAGATAATTTATTCCAGGAAGGAATAACAAACGCTCGTTCGAGGTGGACTCATAACAGCCTGTTATCAGTCCTTAGCTGAAGACGCAGGTCGTTAGCTCTTGACCAAAACGTACCCAGCTCTTGGGAAAGGTTCACATCTCTTTGAAAATTCCCAGCAAACTCTGAAGCGTTCTCGCACAGTTAGAACTTAAAAAGCAGGAACCAAGAGAGGAGTGCACTTGTGTTATCAGGTCCAAGGTTACAGCCAGAGCAGAGAGAAATGTTTAGGAAAAAGATAGATAAAGCTGGAGCCCTGCTCATGAGACTGTCTCTGAGTTTCTAAACAAAACCGTCCGGTCTCTGTGACCCGAAGGCTTCACCTTTAAACACAGCAGTGAACACAGTTTAACTCTTACAGAATGACACAGCTTAAAAGCACACATCATGAAAATGACAAAAGTTATTCTTTTGATCACATTAGAATAAAATCAAAGATAGAAATAGTCTCTTTTGGTGACTATATTTATCAGATTATAGCTAAATGAATGATTTTGTAGTAAATGTCTTGCTTTACTGAGTGGTCAGTAAAGGTCATCACTGGACAGTTCAAAAACCTTAATTTGACCCTGGGTAGGTCCATTACACCTGTCTGCTACAGATGGAGCAAAGGCACCCTGCCGGGCTCATTGATTAGGCTAACACCCCGTGAGCCGTGACGGAGAGGGGGGATATGGCCCCCTCCCTTTATGATTGCTGGTAGGCCAGAGGGACCTGTTCTGCTGAAGTTACTTGTGTTTTGTTGTTGTTTGTTTTTTTGAGAGTCAATAAAACAGAGAGGGACTGTTTTTTGAGCTTTATTCGTGCTTATGTGTAACGACATATATGACTTTATGTCACTCACAGCAAGAAAAACATGATTTATGCATGCAACAGAGTTACCAGCTTTTTGTACCGTGCTACAAATAAAGTCTAGACATGAAGAGATCATTTCCCATACCGCGTGGGCGGGTGATCGTGTAAAGTCAAGACGTGAACCTGGTTCATCAGGCACGCTTTTGTCTGGTGTCCCGGTTCGCCGAGGAGGCCCTGTGTCTGACCGCCTGGCGGGGGACAAACCTGTTTTTGCTCCATGCGTGTTCGGTGCGAGGTGGGCCCGGCGGTGGTCTCTGCCGATGCTCATCCTCGTACGCCGGCCGCTTCTGCGGTGGGGCACGCGTTGCCGAGCGGTGTCGAGGCTGCGCAGGTCTGCCTCCAGCAGACTCCCTGGGGGGGGCGAAGCTTCTCCTGGGAATGCCCACCCGGAGAGCTTCAGCCTGTTTGCGCCTTTGGTCCAGCTTGGTCTGAATTCGATCCAAAGCTTTCCCAAACAATCCCGTCGGTTCTATCGAGTGGTGGAGAAAAGGCACCTTTTGTCCCTCGGGGAGATCGGTTAAAGTCATCCACAGATGGCGTATTGCGATGACCACTTCCGCCATGCCTCTGCCTTGAGCAACAGCGGTTGTCCCCATCATGCGGAGCACAAAGTCTGTTGCCCTGTGGGCTTCATCCAGCAAGTCAACGGTAGCTTGCTTGATGGTTGTTACCTAGAGCTGTTGCAGCTTTTCAGCCAGGTAAGCCTGTATCAACGCGGACACGTTCATGGCGCGCCGTGAGTCCCTGAACTCTGTAGCATTTCTCGAGCAGAGAAGCCAAAGCTCGACAAGCTTTGCTGGGAAGAGTTGGTTTTGTCCCGGATGACTTGGGAGCCAGGTGAGACGCCAGTGTGTCCTCAATTTGAGGTACGTTGGCTATTCCCACCTCATCCATCCCATCCACGTTGAGGAACTGTGAAAGTGGTAAGAGCATAGGAGCTCTGGGCTGAGTCCAGGTGCGAGTTAGTTCTGTGAGGAAGTCCGAGAACACGGCCATCCTTTGCCTCGTGGCGGCCTGCTGCTTTGAGTAAAAATAGTTTCCTGCCAGCCTCATGACCTGTTGACGAGGCGGAGGCTCTGGCCATGGGATGTGCAACGCGTCCGCTGCTCTGTGGCACAGGTCGAACAGAGCAGGGATGGAAAAGTCATTTTCTGGGAGCACGGGTACCGGGGTTTGGGAGAGGTCTTCTCCCTGTTCCTCGAATTTGATGTCTGCGTCCTCCGCGGAAAATTCGCCTGAGGCTGAAATCGAGATCTCGTCCTCGTTCATCATGCCTCGAGTGTCAAATTCGACTGTTAAGTCAACCATAGGAGCAAGCACGTCAGGGTTGTCACCCCATTCGACTCGTGTACTGTCGTGCAGAGCCATGTTCTCGAGCTCTGGCGTGGGAGTGAGGGGCTCGGTGGTGTCCGCATCCGCTGGGACTGCTGGGGCGCCCATGGCCTTGGCAACGAGGTCAACCCGGTGCTACAGCACCGCCTCCAGCATCTGGTTGCAGTGTGGGCAAAAGTCGGGTGCATCCAGCGCTGTTTTTACGTGTAGCATTCCGAAGCAGACGAGACAGGCCTCATGGGTGTCCGTCGCTGCGAGGGAGAAGCCGCATCCACTAGGACAGGGGCGCGAAGTTGGGCTCGCTGTCCTGTTGGTTTTCCTTGGAAGTCTTGCCTTTCGCTTTCCTTTCTCCAGAGGCATGTCCGAGATAAGGCGAGCGAGTCCTTCCAAAATCCTTTTTCTTTTATTTGTTAAACGTCTCCTCCGTCGCGTCGCTTTTGCTGGCTAGCCCGCTACGAATTAGTAGGGGTAGCGGTAGTGACGCAGTTAGCGCCGTCGAGCGAAGCAATCTGTGGAGAGAGGAGAAGAAAATACTTTGGGGTTAAGAGGAAATGTGCCGGACTAGCTTTCGCTAGTCCAGCAGTATGCAGGAATAATTCTCTGTACGCTCTGTGTAGGGAGCAAGCTCACCTCTGGTTGAGCGATGAAGCAACAGAGAAGTCCCGTGAAGAGAGGTAGTTCAGGTTTAAGCGAGGTGAAGGGCAAAAAAGAGAAAGATGGATGGGCGTCAGCCGCTTAAATACCCAGAGGGCTGGGCCTCTGGTGCGGCGTTGACGTCCTAGCCGTAAAGGTGTGAATGTATTCCTTCAGGTAATTGCGTGGGTGCGCAATTCCCATAGCAAGTCAGAGAGTCAGAGTCAGAGAGAATTTATTGTCATTTGCACCGCATGTAGTACATGTGTTGAAAACGAGATTATGTACACAGGGTCCCAGTTACATCCAACAACAAATGCAAGAGAAGAACAATAATAACATCTAGGATTAACTAAGAGAGACAGCAAGTATGTTGCATCGAGAGAACTTGACTGAAAGGGAACTGCCTGGAAGCCTTCTCTGGCAATCCTGCAAGCCCTGTGGCACGGACGACCAAGCTGTTTCTTCAACCAATCAGATTTTGAGTTGGCAAACCTGATGTCTATGGGCACGCTCTGGGCACACCCAGAGCCTTCTCTGCAACACTTACTCAAGCCTCCCAGGATGATGGCAGGAATGGAGTTAAACACTTTAATTTTATCTTTAATTTGCAACATGATGTGCGTGCACACGTTGTCCATCCAGTAGGACTTTTTTTGCTCTAAAATATCCGTACACAGGTACACTGGTCGTCAAAAGCCTAGAGGGTCCTTTAGCGACCCTAGTGGCCGAAGATGGTACTGCTCCATTTTTTTCCCCCTTCAGAATGAATGGAAACGGTCATATATCAGCCAAAAATTGGTCTAAAAATATGGGGAAAATAGTTATTGATGGTTGGATTGATTCAGACGGAGCACTACTGAAGGCCTAGGTGTGAAATGCACAGCCCGCCACTGCAAAAATTGGACCCGGCCAGATTGTAATGACGGCGATGGAGTTGTTACTGCACTACTGCACTCCCTGATAGAGCTACAGGCAAGCAACGCATGCTTTTAGTCTTTTCTATTCGCAGTATGAGAGCGCTGGGAAAGGAGGGGAGGGGTGCGCTGCCGCGTGCAGCGCACATGCGCAGTCAGGACAGTTTTGCACGGTCCGATAAAAGGAACAGAATATGTGTTTACATGCGCACACATCGGGCTACGGATCGGCGTAAACCACCCGTTTCGAACGGATCGCAAATTAGGTCGGATCACGCCGAATACACAAAAAATAACCCGACCGGGGTGTTTACATGACGCACTTTTGATCCGATCGGCCGTTTGATCTGATTACTTATGTCCATGTAAACATAGCTTGTGAGAGGGTGCTATTTATAAGACTGAGCTGAATACAGCACCTCAGACTGAGGAAGTCTTTCGGACGAAAGACAAAATGTTTCTACTTTGTTTGTTTTTTTGTGGTTTTTTGTTGTTGTTGTTTTGTATTTTTGAATGTCCAGAGGACCAGACTTAACTTTTTTTAGATACAGAATGTCATGATTTCCCTCTCTGCCACCAGCGTCTCTCTCCCATCTGCCAGTGCTCTTGGCCATGCCCACTTCTCCACTGCAGAGCGGAGATATTACATGCTACAGGAGGAAGCTTCTCCTGCAGTGTGGGCTGCACACAGGTGCAACAGGTGCCAAGTAATTTTAAATAATTATTTTTAAATAAAAAATTCCATGCAGATGGTGTGACTTATCCATCAATTAGCCAATCATGTCATGTCCTATCCAATCACTTTGAAAAAACGTGATAGAATGAGTCTGCAAAAAACAAAATGCAAAGTGAGGGACTACTGTATCGTTTTTAATGTTTGAATGTGGGGGTTGTGGTAGCTTTTAGTGGTCAGTGTCATGCCTTGTAAACCTGAGAGTGTCGGGTTTGAGCCCAGTATAGCAATAGAAAGGGCTTCCAGGCAAAAGCTGCAGCCAAATCTTTTGTGTGACTTTGCTCATTGTGGTGAGAAAAAAGTATAAAAAAGAAGAAAAGGTGAGTTTAAATGTCAATTGTCACCCTTAAAAATGATTTCAGTGTCATATTTTTCTAATTGTATCTTATTGTTGCCATAGTCTAAAGCGGAAAAAGAGCATAAAAATGTACAAAAAGAGACAGAGATGAATGCAGAAAATGGTGAGTTGACATTTAACGATTGCAGGCTCTTTTTCCCCAGCAGAACCTTTAGGGTGCTGAAATGTATCAGATGTCTAAAGCCATTCAAGAACTTTCTTCTGCAGATTATTTCTGTGGTGACAGGAGACAAGCAGCTCATCTCCTCCCACACTCTGGCCTGCCACTCCATTCTGGAAGCTTGAAATGATAAAACCCAAGAAGGCTGCTGGTGGGATTTTAGTAAAAAGCTTTTCGAACGAAACATCTGAATTTTTTTTTTTAATTTTTTTTTTTGCAGTTTTTTTTTTTTTTGCAGTTTTTTTTTGGGTGGAACTTTCTGTTTTTTTGTTAAGCCGCATTATGAAAATGAAGTCTCTTTATACTGTACTTGCAGTTAATTAACTAGATTTTTAAGCATTGTTTGACGTGACTCCATTTGCAATGATGATAGAACACAGACAAGGCAGGATGAGCTGTAACTACACACAAACATTAACCATAATTCAGAGTGACATACTGGTACCACTGCAAACACGAAAGTTTTATTGCATTCAATAACATTTATGAGTATGTTACTCAAGTTCCCGTGTCTATTTACGGTGGAAATATTTTAAAAAGCACAAGACATCCTGTTCTTCGTGAGAGAAATGCAGAAAAAGAAATACAATGTGCAAATGAGGCTCGGCTTCCTCTGTTCTGCTGCCGGAGTTATTCTTGTTAGTCTAATTATTCAAGTCAATCTCAGTGTTTTCAGTCAAAATCCCTGAGAGAGTCGGTGTGGGTCTTCCAGGTAAAACATGATAATATAGACGCCGCTTCTTTCCAGAGTCATTGCATCTTTGATGCTTCAGTATTTTGTACTTGGCTTTTTGTTTCAAAACTTTGCGTTATTTCTTGAGTAAAATAGTGCTTAATGCACCAAAGTAAAAAACAAAAAGACAAAAATTTGTTGGGGTTTTGGTGGTTTTTTAGTAGTTTTATTCTGCACCTGTCCAAAACTCAAAAGGCTCTAACTTACCGGTATTTCTGTTTCACTAAACTCTTTTTTTTATTTTAGCTTGGCAAAACAAACCTCAGCACAAAAAACACATTGTAAAGTTACAATGTTTTGGACTAAACTAAGTAATAAGTTTGTCAATCACTGCAAAATATCACATCATGCTGATGCTGATCTGTTTTCTTGCTGCTGTGTTCATCTGTGACCATCTGCTCATAAAGACTCGTGTTCGTGCTGCTGTTTATAATGATGTTTTTCTATCACATTGGGGCTTAGTGTATTTCTAGTTGATGTTTTTCTTAGTTATGTCCTAGATGTTATTACTGTTTTTCTCTTACATTTTGTTGTTGGATGTAACTGGGACCCTATACATAATCTCGTTTCATCACATGTACTACATGCGGTGCAAATGATAATAAAGACTCTCTGACTCTGACTTCCCCCTTGCTATTTTCAAACAGCAAGGGTCAATAAATAAATGATGTCTCTCTTGTAAATGAGTCTGTGAGGCTCAGTGGGGTTAACCTGTGTAAATAAAGGTTGAATGAATCAATGAATTTTTCATTGTAATCTGTTGTAGATCTGTGTATGTTTAAAACATATCCAGTCTGAATAATGGGCAAATCATTTGGAGACAGGGAGATAAACTTTTTGCTCTTGATCAATTTTTTCCTTCATGAGTCTCAAATAAAAAGTTTACCTAAAAGACTTTCAGTGAATCAGAACCAGAATAAAGCCTTTATTTAAACTGTAATAGATCAGCAGGGCCATCACATTTTTTAACACAAAAGTTAACCACTGAACCATGAGCCAACAACCAACCTGAACCTCATGGACCACCAAATGTATTTTAAACTCTACTTGAGAAAAGTCTGTTGGAGTCAGTCTCCCCACCATCACAGACATACACCTCTAGATGCAGGAAGAGAGCCACCTGCATCATGAAGGAGTCGGACCCCACTCACCCAGCACACACACTTTTTGACCTGCTCCCCTCAGGAAGAAGGTTGAGGAGCTTGGGGTGTCTATGAGTGCACATCTATTTCCCCAGCTCCCCGAGCGCTGACTACGGCTGCTCACTGCACCACCTGGTGGTGGTTGGGTTAAATGCAGAGACCA